>JAAGNO010000773.1:10573-23629 GCA_033439905.1 Ceryle rudis | reverse complement strand
TTATTTTATTTTATTTTCCTTGCCTGAATATGTGCTGATCTCATTCATCTTGGGAAAAGCACGGGGTGTTCTCATCCAAGCTATACCTGGCAAGCTGCATACACTGTGACAGAGGGAGCGAACTTCTGAGCAAGCTCTGCAGTGGTTGCTGCTGGGCTTCTTGTGGTTTATTTCTTGAGAGAGAGGCCGGCTTCTTCACCTGGCATTCTTGAGAGAGATGAAGGGTAAGTCAGCAAATCAGCTTCATGCACTGCAACCATCCTCTGCTTTCAGCCATGGCAGAATTAGCTCAGGTCGGGATTTGCTGGTAGCTGGGTGAGAAACATCTGCAGGGCTTTCTCCCCCATAATCTCCCTTGGAGGCAGAAAGCAAGAAAATGGTTTTTTTAATGTGCTGCATGGAGGCAGGTTCAGGAGCCGTGGTACACGGCATGGCTCAGCGAGCACTGCCGGGGAAATCAACGGGGAACGTTCCTGATGCTATTTTAAACATCGGCAGAAAACAGGAGCTAGCAACACTGAATTCGACGGGGCTGCACAAAGCCAAGAGCAGAGGCAGAGGCAGGAGCTGCCTGCCCATATAGCAGGGATCCCACACACCGCAGAGCGAGCTCTTCGCACCGATGTGTGGGCTGCTCGCTCACCCGCTCCGTTTGTTGATATCTTTGCTCACTGCGATGTTGCTTTGACATGTCAGCTGGCGAGCCGGCGTCCGGATGCCTCAGTGTCACGCAGACACCTCCGTTTCATCCCTGGGGAGAGCAGCTTAGATCCACTGTCCGGGGTTAAAAATGAATCGCAGCTAAACTGTTCAAAGGGATCCGCGCTGCCGCCAACGTGAGTGCTCCACGCCTGCCAGTGCAGGTGGAAGTTGCATGCCTGTCTCCAAGGGGGGATGGCAGCTCTTGCCGGGTGCCTGCCGAAAAACACCCCTGCTCTGCTGGCTCTCTCTGGAGCCTCTTGCCTTGCTTGCCTGGGAGAGGATGGAAAGAGGGCATGTTGTGGGATTGCTGCAGCCGGCGGGTGCTGCTAAAGGCAGTATGTGAGATTAAAGGCGATATCTGAGAATAAAGATACCGCAGCAACCCCTAGCTTAAGAATAATGAATATTGCAGTACTGGCTACTGCAGGAAATGTCCCCTTTTGTGAATCATGCTGGTTGGAGCAAGAGCAATTATGCGGATTCTGCTGCAGCTCATTTTGCTTGGGATAATTTGGGAAGAGGATGTTGGCTGGCAGCTAAAAGAGGAAGCCAGAGAGGCTGGTTAAAGTGCAGAATTACCAGATGAGGCTGGTGATTCAAAATGGTATAATAATCTCAAGGCAGGGGAGCATGGCTCGGTTTGATTTACCTTTTGAGATAGTCAGGAGGGGAGAGAACTTAGTTTAGAGGGCTCTTCTTGTCTGAATTTAAATAAATAAATAAATAATGTCTTCAAAGACAGAGCCCGTTTTGCAAAGCTCAGACACCAGGATGATGGGCATTACTGCAAACAGCTGTCTTGCCTGCCTGTCTGAATGCCAGGCCTTTCCAGAAATGCTGTTTATGAAAGCAGTGGCTCAGCCACAGGGGAGTTTTTTAACGCCTTCTTTTGCGCGTGGGTGCGTATGTGTGTCTGTGTTTGGGGAGCGGAGGCGTGAACGGCTCACTGTACCCTGAGTCTGACTTTGCAGCCGTCATGTTACCGTAGCCGTGATGACGGGTATTACGCAGGGCTGTGCTTTTAAAAGGAGAGTGTTTCCTGGTGCTTTTAGTGCTCATGGGCTCAGGCATCCCGTAACTAAAACTGGTGCCTATTTCTCAAAAGCTGGTGTCAAATGCCCGGTGCCGCCATGGGACCTCCTGCGTGGTTGTGGCTAGGATGCGAGGTCCAAGTTGATACATAACTCCAGCTGGGGTGACATAGTGAAAACGCCAAGGAGGGCAACTTTGCAGCAATGATTCAGACAGGGTGGATATTGGAAAGAAGGGAAATAGCAGCAAATCCTCTCAGAGATGAGGCGAGCAGCGATCAAAAGGGAGAGGTGGTGTTTGTGTGCATTGGGACAGCTCCTGAGGTATGGAGGGGGTGAGGGTATGTAAGCACATATGCAGGTGACAGCAGGGACCTCATCACTGTCTGTGCTCACCAGTGAGTGCACAAAACCACAAATGAGAGATTTTTGCATACTTGTGAGAAAAGGGACCTTTGCTCCTTCCCCACTTCTCTATGAAACTTGACATTGCAAACTCTGCTTCAGCTCTCCTTCCAGAGGGAAAAGAGCAGTCGCTGCGAAGGCTGATTTTTTAAAAGCAGTAGCACAAGGAACCTAAAACACAACCTTCCTCCTGTGTAATTTTACTCTGTTCTAATTCCCAGCGGCTGCTTCAGGACTGATCGTAACCAAACTACTCAGCAGCCTAAGGGCACTTCCTCTCCAGAAGCAGCCATGGATCACTACTTCATTTTCTTTCATTACAGTTTTTGCACTAAATTTATGGTCTGTATTATTTTGTTTAATGCTTTTGAGGACAAAGGGCCCTCTGTACTGAGCAACCATATTAAAACATGCCTATTAAATCTCACCCTGTGAAACCACTGTGAAGTCTGGTCTGAATGCTGCAGGCTTTGGTGGCAGTTGTGCTGACGTTTCTGGTCTTGAGGATTACAGGAGCTGAGTGTAGAGCAACGGCACTGTCATCAGAAAGGCTGAAGGTCTGGTGGTAGGAGAGCAAGAATGGTGCATGAGGGAAGGCTTACAGCTCTCTGGCTTGCAGAAGACCTTCCAGCTGTCTTTTACCTTCAGCCTTCACCTAAGGTGGAAAAGGAGAAAGAGTGAGGGCTGCCCTTTCATGGCTTGTTGATAGTTTGTCAAGCAGGGGTTAGAAGGAGGCTCCAGCTAAGAACTGGGAATTCCTGTCATTTATTTCCTCCAGCACTTAATGCTGATTCATGATCTGGATCTCTGGGTATCTCTTCATCCACCTCTGAAGCATGGTCACTGCTTTGCTTGGCAGGGATTGGAAACCTGGTTATGATCTGCTGTTGAACTTGGTGTAGCATTTTAGCCCTCCTACCTTCCCACCATGAAGGGACCAAGCACCACTAGCACAATGATCTCGGCTGAGTTGCTCTCCTGGACTGACATCCACAGGGTGCCTCTGCCATGAAGTCATGTGTCAGTGCAAGCTGCTCTGAGAAGATGGATCCAGACCCAAAACTAGGTGAGGGCAAACACCTCCAACACCCTAGAGCAAGGGGGATTAGATCACATGCAAAGCAAACACCCTAACGGCGGCTGCACGCATATGCTGAAACAACCACATAGCCTGCAGCTCCAGTACAAAAACACTCACCTGAACAGCAGCCAGATCAGTTTTTATGAGAATGCACCGTTCTTGAGCAATTTTTCCAGCACATCCCACGCAAACAGGTTTTCCTTGAACACCACACAGCAGCATTTACCCTCTCATGCCAGCTTGGCTTTTTGGTAATTGTAAGGGGTGGGAGGGCTCTCACGTATCACTTAGTGTCTCTGTGCTGCTGAGCACAGAGTCCGAGCAGTGTATTCTCACAGACACAAAATACAGCACTAAACCATTTCATGTGACCAGTTGTGATGAAATCAGATAAGATCCCACCTTTCCAAGGAAATCTGAGGCCTTCTACCTGGCACATATATACCAGTCTAATAACATGTCCTTCCAAGGTCTTCCCATCACTGCAACAGCCTTCCCAGGGCACATTGAGTCTTCCCAGTTTGCATGCAGCAGGTAGCAGTGTTGCTCCTTCGACACTGGCACTAACTATTGATGTCTGTGATACTTTGCTAAATTAACTAAATTTTTGGTGGTGAGAAAGGGACAAGGAGAGAAAATGGATAGCGTCTGTAAAGTCAAAGGTGACATCCCACACATTTCCGGCCCAACATAGCCTGTGCCCACTTTGACCTGGAGTTTGAGCTACTGTGAAAACAGGGATTTTTTAAGGCATTATTTGTCCCAATTCATCAACTTCCACTGTACAACAGTACCTCTAGGCAGCCAGGATGCATCAGCAGGTACATTACTTGTACTTCTTGGTTAGTGGCAAGTGATCAGCATGTGCTACTTATTCATAACTAAGAGAATAAAATGGTCAGAGTCTCTCCCTTCCCACATGGGAGGGATGTTTCTAGGGGAGCAGCTCTGCTCCTTGGCAGACACTCCTTCTTGATCTGAGCTTGCAATCTCATCAGGTCCTTCATTTCTGTATGTAGGAGGGAAGGGGAAGCAAAAGCAGCTCTGCCTCTCCCACTAGTCAGCTCCTTGGTATCCAGTATATTTGCCTTATTTGAAGAACAACAGAAAATAATGTATTTACTCCAGACAATCAATCGAAAATTTCCCATTCAGTAGAAAACTGATATTCTATTTCTTCCTTAATTGAATTTCAACACCTTGAAGAGTCCCTGATTTTAATCCACTAAAAAAGGACTGGGGATATAAAACTTGATTGCCCCCCACCAAAAAAAAAAACGAGTGGAAATGGACCATTTTCCTTTATTTGCAATGTGCTGCACTAAATAATGCTCAGAAGTGGTAAATGTTGAGGCAAAACTGATCATGCCAGTTTTACAAGGGAGAGAAGAAGCAAATCTTACAGTCTTTCAAAGGTGGAGTGAGCCCTGTCCCTGTGCAATGCTGGAGGCAGACTGAGTAACCTTCTGAGTCCCTCTGCCGGACCTAAACCAGGTTATTTGAGACAATTCTTAGCTAATTGTCAGGCACACGAGCAGCTTCTGGCTGGGATCACCACCGTCATTCACTGGGGACTCCTGTGTTCGTGAACATAAAGCAGATACCTGTTAAGAGAAGATGAGCTGGGTTCTTCTCAATTTGTGGTCTGTGGGCCACCCACCACTGTCAGAGGATTCGGTGCGCTTTGGAAAAGAGGAGAGGGAGTTTCAGATAACAATTCCCACATGTACAAGCCAATAGAGAAACCAATGATAAACACACAAAGAAAACCCCAGCTTAACTTTGCTTTAGTGACCCATGAAAACCAGAACAGTGGTGCTGCACAAGGGGGGCTTGGCATGTTTACGTCCAAAAACTAACCAGCCTCAAGAGTGAAAAAACATTGAGAACTGCTAATATATTATGCATCCTAAGCATCTGAACTTCCCCCCTCGTGAGCTGCATTAGGCTGCAGAGCAGCCTGCTATCAGGAAGCTCTGGCAGTAACGGTGGAGAGGCTGGATCCTCTTGGCACCCACGTTGACAAGTCGATTGTGCAGATGGGTTCACAGAGCTGTGCTGGGGACTGAGGACAACAGTGGCCTCTTCTGCAACTGGGCAAGAGCTGTGGCTCTCCACACATTGTACAGTATCCGCTTCAGCCTTCGGCACAAAGCCCTGCAAGCAACAGAGCCAGGACCACGTTGCCTCTTTGTATGAAGTCTGGGCAGACACATCCAGGTCACTCGCTCCAGACAGCATTCACAACCTGCATTTTTGCTAGCTTCCAGTTGCCCGGAGGGGAGCTCGGTGCCTTGGCAGCAGCCCTGCCACTGTCCCCAAGGACCCTGGACTGTGCTGCCTGCTGGAGTATGGCCGGAGCGTGTAGCAGCTCAGGCACTTGGGAAGAGGCCACAATGTCCCGCTTGGATGTGATGTGCCTCACACCATGGTTTCGTTTGGGTTCATTTAGGCTCATAGCTCATTCTTCACTGTCTGAAAGGAGATCCAAGAACGGGATTTAGCTGTAGCTCACCCTCCCCTTCCTTCTCCTCTGTGATCCTCTAGGAGTAATAAATGCAAAAGAGAATTAAGGTCACCCAAGGCCAAGGCAAGTTCACACTAATCTCTCTCTGGAGCCTTGGTGGAGTCCAGCATCCAAGCTCTGAGAAGTATTGAGAAATGCATAACTGAGAATGAAAGGGAAGATTTTGGTAGCTGTGTAAAGAAGAGGCACACTTTACCCATGCCATAGAGAGAAAGGTGAGGGTTCCCTCTGCTCCCAGGCTTTGGACATCAAGGTGCATGGATTGGCAGACTGGAAGGAAAAAGACTGTGCCACTCTTCTTGTTAGGCTAACAGGGAGGGACCACACTGGGGAAAACACAATAGCTCAGGAACGACTTTCATGTTCACGGGGCAGCTCACTTTTGTGCATACCCTTCCTGTGCTTGCTCCCGTGATATTTTTAGGAGATGCCCTTGTATGCATTTGAGATGGGGAAAAAAAAATCTGATAGTCCATTCTGCTAGCAGATCTTCCCTGCTGTTTCTGAAGCCAGCTGTCCATCTCAAAAAAGACTTTGCCACCCCAGAGAGACAACTGAAAGAGCAGGATCTGCTGAAAAGGATTAATTTGCTGCAAGCAAACCCGACACCCTCTGCAACGTATAGGAGACCAGAAACTTTGTTCGCTTTGTTTCTACACAACTGATCAATTGAAACCAATCAATGAAACACTGAGGGTTTGCACGTTCCCGACTCCACCCGCCGGGCTGGTGGTGCTGCCTTCTCTGACCAGCAGATCGGAGTTAGCCCACACACTGACACACACACACACACACACACACACAAGCACATTCACCTCCAGTGAGATCCAAAGTCCTCCTGCAGTCTTGTTCTGGCTCTCAGTAAGGAAAGGCCAGTTCAAAGCAATCAACCCATGTGATGGGATATCTCACGGATGATCTAATTATTATCTAAAGCTCAGCGTGGATAAAACAGAGGCTTTGACACCCCTTCCCTCCCAAGCTTTCTCCCTAAATCTTCTAAAAACACAGTGGGCAACACAATGTGTTATGTGCTATGCACACACGGGTCCTGAATCCCATCTCGCACCTCTCTTTCAAGGTTCACAAATTTAAGCTGCAGGTAAACCTTGTGGATTTTTTCAAGCCCATCTCTTCCAGCCCTGCATCTCTTGCATACCTCTTCCTTCCTTCGTTAGTACCTTTCACAGGCCCTGATCTTGCTTCACTCTTACCCATTAAGGACACTACCATGGAGATTTTTTCTCCTAACATCTTCCTTTTGTCTTGCTTCCTAATTAGTATCCCTCCACTGACCCCTCCCTTCCTATAGCATCAAACTCATGTTTTCACTCCCAAAGCCCTGTAACTTCTCTGACTATGCCATTCCCAACAACAACTAGCCCACAACGGCAGCTTCTATGTCCAACCTCATTGTACCTTCTACCACACCTTTGGAAGGGCTCCTCAGAAACATCCAGAAATCAACCCTATGACAGCCCCCCCCCCAGTCCCTGATAGAAACCCATCTTTGACCCCAGTACAATGCTCAGGTTGACACACAACATACTGGCAAACACCGTCATCCTTCTCCATGTTCCCCTGTTTACCTGAGCCCACCCATTTTCCTATGTCTCAATCCTGGAACAGCAAACACGAGGGTTTGTTGCATAGCACAGTTTAGCCCAGCTGCAGCTTCTCGGCCTATGGCAACAGAAACCAGGAATAATAATAGCAAGGTGGTGACTCATTAAAACCAATAACCTCAATAATTAGGCTTACCTAACTTTCCCAATTGTATAAACAACTGGAAAACAAAACAAAACCAAACCAAACCTTAAGCTTTTCCAATATTTTTTACTTTTCCAGTTTCTCACACAGAAATCGTCAGCAGTCGGCATTTGTCTCAGTCAAGCTTCCTCTCAACACAACAGTAAATTCACAGAGTGAGATGAAACCTTCTCTTTGCCCATATTCTGATAGTACTAAAGACTCACCTCTTAGCTTCTGAGCAAGGAGGAGTCCATCTGCAGCCCTGCCTTGGTGCTGACACTGATCCAGCTGCCGTTGCTATAGGAAAAAAAAAAAAGCTAGAACTGTCCAAGTTCTGAGTTCCTGAAAAATCTGTTTAAATCAGCAGGGATAGAATCTGAATGCAAATTTCTCTCCAGATCTGATGCTCAGTGGGTGCATCTCTGCATGCACCATCACACTCAGCTGCTGCTGGTTGAAATTGTACCCTTGGTACAGGCTGTTCTCTGCTATACCCCTGCTACCTGCCCCTCTCTAAAACCTTACCATCCCATTGCCTCTTGTCAGAGGCAGAGAAGGTGGCACGGACCAAGACAAGAGCTGCCCATGGGATTAAGAGAGGGTGTTTGTGGGTCAAGGTCATCAGAAGTAAGAGAGTGTCTGGGAGAAGGTTCCTGAGGGAGCCTGGGATCAGTGGGGCAAAGAGACTGGGACAAAGTGGCTGGTGAGATAAGGAGCAGTCCTGATGGCAGAGGGTGGAACGGAGGAGACAAGGAGCCAGGGAGGAACATGTGAGAGGATTGGGCCGAAAAGAGGATTAAAGGACCAAATTGGGAAGAGAGGTGGGCATCAGACCCCTAAGCAGAGCCTCACACTCCACTTTCTCAGTACTTCTCCCTGCATTTTGGGCACACCAGGACCTTATGTTCAACTTTGTCTTAATTGCGAGAGATCTCAGTACCCTGCAGCTCCCAGGCAGACCAGCAGCAGGAGTGGCTACTGAACCAGCGCTGCCCTGGAGATGACTGCTTAGACCCCAGCAGGGCAACTGCCCTCATGCCAGCATTGGGGAAGTCTTAGAGAAGACAAGACCACAAGAACTTGACCTCCAGGTTGTCAACCCTGCCCTATAGCCCTCCCCACACAAAAGTCCCCAGTGAGTACAATAATACGGTGTTAAAAATGGAAAGTGCTTATGGAGAGAGAGCAACTTGTTTTGTTACGCAGTTGTATGTCCTGGAGTTCCTTTTGATGTAAATGTGTGAAATTACACATTTATTGCAAGATTCAAATGTAGCCATGGCAACACAATTATCAAACGCTTACATATACAAGTTTCCGGATGGCAAGATTAAAATGCCTGGGGACATGACTCAATGTATGCCAAGCTCAGGGCCCTCCATGTCCAAAAAGAATCAGCTCTAGCTTCTATGACTGGGAAAAATCAATTTCTTTGCATCCGTATTGTCTTCATTCAGCTGGGCTGACCACCAAGCAGATCATAGAATCATAGAATGGTTTGGGTTGGAAGGGACCTTAAAGATCATCTAGTTCCAGTCCCCCTGCCACAGGCAGGGACACTAGACCAGGTTGCTCAAAGCCCCATCCAACCTGGCCTTGAATACATCCATGGATGGGGCATCTGCAACTTCTTTGAGCAACTTTTTCCAGTGTCTCACCAACAGTAAATGATTTCTTCCTAGTGTCTAAGCTAAATCTACCCTCTTTCAGTTTAAAGCCATTACCCCTTATCACTACATGCCCTTGTAAAAAGTCCCTCTCCAGCTTTCTTGTAGACCCTTTCAGGTACTGAAGGCTGCTCTAAGGTCTCCCTGGAGCCTTCTCTTCTCCAGGCTGAACAACTCCAGCTCTCTCAACCTGTCCTCATAGGAGAGGTGCTCCAGCCCTCAGATCATTTTTGTGTCCCTCCTCTGGACCTGCTCAAGAAGGGCCATGTCTTATGCTGGGGGCCTCAGAGCTGAAGACAGTACTCCAGATGGGGTCTCATGAGAGTGAAGCAAAAGGGCAGCTAAAGAAGCCGATACCCTCAGCAGAGACACAGCATCATGCACCTCCTTGCACTCTGCTACGTGGGGCAACACCATCTGCAGGGCTGGTTTAAACAAACTCCTTCACTCGGCCTTGCAAGGGACAAGGAGAGTTTAGCCAGGAGCTGTGTCTCTAAAGGGTGGGTTTAAGTTACATCTCGAGCAATCGTCAGGCTGTATTCATAGATTTACTGTGCAAGAAAACGGGCTGGGCAGCCAATAGCACCATGCTCAGAGCAGCCAGGGCATTCCCCCACCCACAGTGTGCTCATGTGACAGAGATCTAGTGACATCCAAAGAGGGGACAAGCAAAGCTGGCAAGCATCCTGGCTGCGAATAGGAAAAGACTGTGCCCTTACAGCCTCAAAACCGTGACCTTGTTGGCCATTCCTTGGAAGCGGCCAATCAATTAGTCTTCCATAGCCACCAGTTACAGGCTGAGCCAGAGTATAGCAGCCAAGGAAAGGCTGTCACAGTCCTCTGCCTTCTCTGGACATGTGGATCTTCCAAAACTTCACGTAGCAGTCACGTAGACCGTGCTCAGCTCAGAGTCCTGATGTGGTGATCACTTGGAGAGATGAGTCTATCGTCAGGTGGACTGTGAAACAACCACAAAACTGTTATTAAAAGAAAAAGGAAAAACAGAAAAGAAAAAGGAAAAACAGGAAAAAAAAAAAAAAAGGAACATGCTCCTCAGCATGGAAACAGGCCAGCAGGGAGGAAATGAAAGTTTTAGACACTCAAAGTTTGGCAGAACTTGGCTGTAAATGAAAACAGAGTAGTGGAAATGCACAAATTTGTCCTTGTTTTGCTTTTTATCCAAAGACTTGAGGTGGCTCTTTCACTGAGAAACATAAAAGTAGGACACAGTCCTCCAGCAGGCACCTGGGAGGTATTCATAGCCCTGAGGTTTGGGTACCTGAGGCAGAAGCCCTGGCAGCCCTCTGCAATCAGCAGAAAAGAAGGTTATCTCCACGACAACGTGGTGAGCGGCTTAATCGGACACCAAAAACATCTGACAGTTATGCCCATGAGCTGTCATATAGGAATTCACGGGATGGCTTCCTCAGTAGGATGTTCCTATTGTTAATTAACCTCTGATCCTTATTTCCAGGGGGAGCATCTCTTGATTCTGTCTCCAGCAAATAGCTCTTGTAGCAGTTTGCCTAATAGATGAGACAGCCTTCTCAAACCTGGCACCCTCTCCTGCCGCAGCTATTTCTGGGGACTGATCAAATCCCTTCTTGCAAGGCAAACGTACCAGAGATCCACCACACTCTTGCTTCCAAACCTGCCAAGTACGTGATCAACCATCTTCCTCAGTGTCGAGGTTTTAGAACAAAACCTCTTTACTTTTTCTCAAAGGCTATTTTTTATAGTACTGTTTCACAGGGATTTTTTGGCTTGAAAAAAATGCAGGCTCTGATTACTAAACACAGCCCTTTCTTAGGAAACACGAGGCTTTTGAGTTTAAAAGTGACAGATATTGTTTTGTAATTCAAAATAAATAAATAATTAATTTATTTCCCCAATCCATTTTAGGAAATTAATAAAAACTATTGCTGTGCTAATTGTTTTTACCCAAACAATTTTCACATCAGCTCCTGCCTGTGGCCATGCAGATACAATTGATTCTGTATATGGCCTTGCCATTCCAGGCTCCAGCGGATTAAGTATTTGACTTTTGGTTAGCAATGAATTATCACTAAAATAAAGGCACCACAGCCCTGCCATTAACGCTGCCTGATGCAATGCCCGGACATCCTGCGATGCGGGAGTGCCAATGTGCTGCCAAGCCACCCAAGCCATGCTTCTGTGGCATCTGGCCTGGTGAGACCACACCTGGTTTTGGGCTCCACAATTCAAGAGAGACAGGGATCTACTGGAGAGAGTCCAATGGAGAGCTACAAGGATGATTAAAGGACTTGAACACCTCTCCTATGAAGAAAGGCTGAGATACCTGAGGCTGTTTAGTCTTGAGAAGAATGAGAGGGGATCTTATTAATGTTTACAAATATCTGAGGGGTGGGTGTCAAGTGGAAGGGGCCAGTCTCTTTTCCATGGTGCCCAGTGATAGGGCAAGCAATAATGGGTATAAGCTAGAACATAGGAAGTTCCACCTCAACATGAGGAGAAACTTCTTCACTGTGAGGGTGACAGAGCCTGGAACAGGCTGCCCAGAGAGGTTGTGGAGTCTCCTCTGGAGATTTTCAAAACCCACCTGGATCTGTTCCTATGTGTCCTGCCCTGGGTGACCCTGCTTTGGCAGGGGGGTTGGACAAGAACAACTCTAGAGGTCCCTTCCAACCCCTACCATTCTATGATTCTATGATCTATTCCCCAAACGTGGTCTCTGCTGCTTGAGAAAATGGACCAAACCCCTCTAAGAGGGCAGGCGAAGCTGTTGCCTGCATCTCCTCATTCCCCTGGCTTGCACTGCCCTTTGTAGCCCTTTGATCTTTGTAACCAGAGAACAGTAAAGGGAGCGCTGAGTCTGAAGTGGATTAAAGCCATTTTTTTATTGCTGGCTTAGTGCTGGGAGGATATGAAATCTGCCGGCACTCAGCTCAGAGCAAGTCAAGAGCTTTCTGCTGCTCGCAGACATGAGTACGCTAAGCGTATCAGCCTGCCTCGCTACAGCACAGCTAACTGCTTTTATGAATGGAGTTAAAAACAACAGACACTGCAAAGCTGTTGCTAAGAAGTTTTGTTGGGTTTTTTTTCCTGGTGTCCTGACTGCTCTGGCCAATATAAGCCACAGTGCTCCCGAGCACCATGCAGCCCTGAGATCAAGGAAGTGGGCAGGAAAAGAAAAGCACAGGTTCCCTATCTGTTCTCTGCCTGTGTTTAGTTGAGCAATTATACAATTCCAGATCTCTTGATTATTCCTGGCAAGGTTTATTCATCTCATGGGAGACTTTTGGAATAACATGGTGCTTTTGTAGGGAGTGTCAACCACGAGGCGAACGTGCCTTCCAGATCTGATTGCTTTTACTTTTTTTAAAAAAAAAAAAGATGTAAGTAATTGTTTCTTTACAGTTTGGTCTTTGCCTTTTAATGACTCACATTTCTACATTGTCAGCTTTCAACACAGGCCCTGCCCTCCCTCCCAGTACTACAATCCTCCCAGATCTCACCCACTGTGCCAGGTCACCCGGGGTGAAATCGTGAAGGAAGAGAATCCATTTTGTCGGTGCCCTGTCCAGATGTTCTGCTTACGGGGGCTGCTTTTAGGGGGCTGTAGAAGATACTACAGGCGTAGTAGACAGAAGGCATAAAACCCAAGGTGCAATCTATTCAAATAGAGGTTTGTCCGTGGTTTATTATTTGGACAAATCCAGATGCATTTTCATGGAGATGGTGACAGACTCTGATCTCCAGCGCTGCCTCTGTGCCAAGTGTCTCATTCCTGTTCCAGCCTCCTGTGGTGCAAAAGTGCTTTTCAGACTAAAGTGGGAGAAAGCATAAACATTCATAAAATTAATTCTTTAGCTTCAATCTCAGTGAAATAAGACTGCACCGTTTTAAGAG
>JAAGNO010000772.1:65932-86801 GCA_033439905.1 Ceryle rudis | reverse complement strand
ACCTGCTCCGGATGGAGAAGGGGAGGTGGCCCCGCGTAGTGAGGGAGGGACGGGGCTGGCGTGTCACCGGCTCCCTTCACGTCCTGGAACCCATGTAGAGGCCTGACCTGGCCCGAAGTATGGACTCAGAACCCCCCCACACCTCAAACCGCCGTCCAAACCAGGGCTGTCCCGGCCTCCGTCAGTCCCTGCGCCTCCTCGCACCACGGGCGAGGGGCCTGTGCCCGCGGAGGGCAGAAGCACCAACCCCTTCAAACCCTGCAGCACCCTGTCTGGGAAATGCTGTGTTAGCCTGGAGCAGAAGCATCCAGCACTTGGGTTCACCAGCGCTCCAGAAGTTCACTGACTGGGGTGCTAAATGCACAGCACTCAGGCTGGAGCGCGAACTCACCGTTCTTCATCTTCACAAACAGGCATTTTACAGGCGCTGATTCAATCAAGCAGGGCGCCTGGACATACATCACCTGTCCCCCAATCCATCTTTTCATACATACCTTGATTATTTCTTTCCTACAACTCCCCGAACCTTTTAGCAGCAATGGAGCATCGCAAGTCTAGCTACACATGCCAAAAGCCAGTTGGATATTATGATACCTATTGCCAACATAGAAATATTAGAGCATATTAGATCTTTTGATAAAGAAATGAGGTTTTCTAATCTCTCAGTATTACTATCTTAACTTTACAGGTACTCATGCAAATTGGAAGAGGGCAACGCTGAGGTTAGCCAGAAGGCATGATTTGAATCAAGTACGAGCAAATTAATAAAAAATAAGGGTAGTGTCTGTATCTCTTCACTAACTGTATGCAGACTCCATTAAAAGAGAAGGAGAAAAAAAAAAAAAAGCTATATAAGTTTTTTTCTAAATGTAGAAAATATTCTAAGAGAAGTTTAATACATTTGTGGAGTGCAGATTTAGGCAGTAACTCCATATGCATTTAAGCTGTATCTTCTTGTTTTTGGTACATTACTGTGATGCAGGTACATCTGTAAATTCAGCCGTTCGACGCACTAAAAGAACTGTTTTAAAAGTTCTCTTCAATAATAACCAGATCTAAAAAGAAAATACACTGTGATTGAAAACATTAAAATGTTATATATTATCTTGATTCATTTAGATTAATAGCAACCCTTGAGCAAAAGTCTTGTGAATGTCAGGCACATTTAAAGTCCTGAAATAAGACATTTAAAGAAAAAAAAAAAATCCATATCACTATTCATCTTACAGCAAGATCAATACCAAGAGCATAGACCTACAGGAGAAGTGCCAAGTCCATAAGGTAGAAATCTGCTCTCTTCACCTCCAATAATCTTTCACTACCTGCTAGTACATCGCCCAGTTCCCACCTCCTCGCCCCCCCAAACTGACTGTGCCTTCTTCCAGACAACGGTTTGCCAAAGAAAAAAAAAATAAATTACCAAGGTCAATAAACAAGATGAGTAGTTGTAAAGCCCTAAAATAAGAACCGGGAGACATAATCACCTAGCAAGTCTGAGTTTTTGGCTTTGGCATATGTTTTTCAAGACTTTGGAAACAACATCAAATTTGAGCACTTTCCTCCACGCAGCTCCTCGTTTAACCTTCGTCATCCTGGAGTTTTCATCTCTCCATCAGAAAGTTCTCTGCTTCAAAGAGAGTGAGTCAATATTACTGGAAAGTCTGTAGCAGATCAGACTCTGCCTGTTGCCTCACTTGGTTTGATGCAGAGATGGGACAGCTGGAAGGGGTGAGGTGAAAAAGTGGCAGAGTATCATATTGTTCTGAATTTATCCAGTCTTTTTTTGTTGGGTTTTTTTGTCAGGTTTGGCTAGAGAAAGAACTTCGGCTCTGAAGAATACCTCCTCAGTGAAAAGAACTAATTCCTTTACACTGTAACAGATAATAGGAGAAAACCACTATTTAGGCCAGTTTTCTCATCAAGAAAAGCTTATAAATTTGGACAAGCTCTTCTCTCTACCCTACACATCCCCAACATTTAACAAGGCAACTTGGGTCTTAAAGACAGAAAAATTCCTATTTTTTTGTTCCTAGTGAGGCAGAGGAGAGGCACACAAATTAACAAATTTGCTGCAAGGAAGGCTAGAGCATAATTTGCACAGTTATTTACCCTGCTTGGCCAGAGTCGCTGGCCACCAGCCAGCCAGTCAACAGAGATCAGAAGCAGCTTCGCAGGTGGTAGCTGGGGGATACGAGAGGGGGAGTTGAGGTTATCGTGTTGGAGATGGGATACAAACTCATGGGAATTTTTCAGCTCAAACATTTTTTTTTTTTCTTTTAGCAGACATCATCAACACACCAAAACAAGGTAGAACCTTTTTCCTTGTGCATAACCAAACACAACCGTTTCCTACAGCTGTCTGAGCGATCTCTCTGCAAACCCCTTTCAGTGCGGCTCAGGCTGCTCAAATGTTTGCAGACTTTCTTTGGGGTCCGCAAATCCTTGGTCTGTTGAGTCACAAGAACTTAGGCTGAGTCACCTTCAGAAGATTGGAAAGGCCAAGCTTGTAGGCGTGTTGCCTTCAGAGCCATTTCTCCCAACAGCCTCCATGCCAAAATAAGATCTAATGTGTTTACAGTGCATGGATAATTCAGGCAGAAATCCACTTAGAGACTTACAGGTGGGATGGTTTTGAGAAGGGGAGCTTTCTTCAAGGGACAAGTCCTGCACATACTGTTCTTTCTATAACCCTTCTCTACCATGTCTTTAACACCTCTGGTCTCCCCGAGTTACCAGTACGTGATGAACAACCGCCTGGCACCAACATCCTATTGTTCTCTGGAGTTCCCGTGTGTGAAACCCTAATAAGCAAGATTTCTGTGTATCCATCGATCTATGGCAGCTGCAGCATAATCAAACACCGGTGTTACGTATATACAAGCTACTCTATGATTATAGATCCATTAATAAACTGCTTGCAAGATATAATTATGCACATTAGGTGGGAAATGCAATCTACTTATGCAAGGTCTATGCTTATGAGTTCTACAAAATTCAGGGGAAGAAATTGAGGAGATGAATTGATTTCTTTCCCCCAGACTCATTTTTATTTCTCTTCCACAACAACTGGTGCTCGCAGCCAGAATATCCTCTGAAGGATATGATGAAGTCATCCCAGCAGTGACATGGGGTATTGCTGATCAGTTCACAAACCCACAGTCATAAACCATCCTGAAGTGCTCTAACTCACCTCCTGAGCAGCCTTTCGTGTCTAGACTGCATACCTCAGCATAAAGATCTACCTTATCTCAGGACTCCCAAAACAACCCTAATGAGGGACATGGGCAACGGAGAGGCCTGTGAGCAATCGGACTCAATTCACGTCGGTGGGAAGCACTTCACTCAGAGATGGGTGTAGAGACTCCAAACGCGACAAGACGCAGCTTTCAGGACTTGGCTAAGTACCAAGCTGATACCTAAACATCCTACATAGCACACAAGGAAGATAAGAGCCATACCACAACAGTTAAACAAAATGATCTAATTTTGCATTGAGTGGGAGGCTGCCTACCAGTTAAAATATGCTAAGCATGGCAGGTATGAGGGAGGAAGCAGCACCTGATGTCTCCTTTCTCTATACCAGGCTACAAGACAGATGCATCTGTTCACTCCAGATACCAAAGCAAGAACCTTTCCCTAAAAGAAAATGCCTTCAGGTGCTACTAGAAGTAACTGAACGGGACTCTTATCTGAACATGGTTCCTGCCTGCCTTTGGTGTTCCCAAGCACTTGGAGTACTCAGCCAGAGCGTAGGAGAACCTTTGCCATGCTGAAGCTGTTGAGCCCTAAGTTCCCAGCCTCCCTAGCAAGCACTCCAGTCACGATGACCCCAGCACTGGAGTAGCTGCACTCACCCCTCTGCTTCAACTGGGGTTACTACCACAGTGCAACAGAAGACCCAAACCTTCCTGGGCGGGCCTAAATGAAAAGCCAGTAAAAACAACCATCCTTTCCCTACCAGGCAGTTTGGACACTCTGGGCTATTTCTGGTTTTGAGCCCCAGCAGTTTGACAGCGTGCATCACAAAGAATAGCCTTTGTTTCAGTAACATACCTCCCCCAAAAGCATGGCCTGTACATCCACCTGGATATACTCTTCTGACACTTGTGTGCCAGCAGCTAAACATAAAAAGATATGGGGCACGCAAATATGGAAGTACAGGGTGATAGCAGCTACAGGAAGGTGATGGAGTAAAGGCAGCCTCTGATTATTGAGCTTGGCAGTGTTTTACAAAAATACATGATAATAAATTGAAAAATCTGTTTAAATTATTTCAATTACGCAGAATACGTGTTCTTTTGTAGAAACCAGCATGAAAGGAAACTCAGGAACAGAGTCAATTATTCCCCCAGTGATGTAATGGAGGCCGAACTACACAATTAGAGAACTAAACCAGATTACCCCAGAAGGCTGCTTGACTTGCATACTGGTTATTTGGAACAGTGACAATGAGCAAAACAGGTAAACACTTCAATGAATCGGTGCTATGCAGCTTTTATACTAAAACCCCTTTTCCATTTTCTTTCCACATTTTGTGCTGTGATCCATAAATATTATCTGCACCCAGTCTCCATTGTCTGGTGAGCAGAAAGCAGGACTGGATGCCTCTTCCTGCCTTGCCTGTGACCTGCTAAGTGACTGGGCATATCACTTCACCTCTCATGCCTCAATTCCCCTGCCTATCAAATGGTTGGAGATCTCCAGGTGAAGATCTTGAGATTTCTATAGAAAGAGCCAGGCACTGTCATTATTCCCGAGTTTGAGCAACAAGGAGAAAGTTTAACTGAGCACAAGGCACAACTCACCCAAGCCTACATACATAAAATGTTTTAAAACTGCCCGTTTTGTGAAATTATTCCTGAAGATGCCATCATCAGCAGATGATGCTAATGGCACTCATTTGCTGGTGAAGTGTAGCTTCTTCTGCCTATTATCCACTGTGCTGCTATTGGCCACAGTGTCTCATTACATGGCATTTCTTAATGCCTTAAAAACTTCTTCAAAGGTATACACCTGGGTTTGGGGGATGACATGCTAGGGTAGAGAGCCTTTTACATGTTTTAAAAGGCATTAAACACCACGAGACACGAAGGGGCAGACAAGATCTTGTAATCGTGTAGCTGTTCCCTGGCAGACTTTCAGATCTTGGGCTTCTAGGAAGCAATGTGAGAATGGACAATGCAGTTTGAGTTCCTCAGGCCCAGCACAAGCCAGCTGTAGTACTCTGGCAGCTCAGAGTGGACACAAAGTGGCCCATTCAGGATATCCAAGGTTTTCCTCCACATGAAGGAAATGGGGTGACACTAAGTGGTCACAAGTGGAGAGCCTAGGAAACAGTCAAAACACAGCTGGTGGAGGCTACTGGAGCACATGCAAATCTCTACCTGATAAACTAGATGCAACATCATCTCTCTGGATTAATTGTATTTGCTCCTCTTCTGTTCTGGTCTTCAGAGTAACTCAGCAGCTGATGCAAGAGTGCTTGTGTGCAGGACAGCACAAGTACCTGGTCCTGCAGCTCTCCCTTCTTTATCCTGCATGAGCAGCACAGGGTATGTTCAAACTCAAACCCTTGCAGGGAAAGTTGTTCATGGGTTGAATTTGAGATGATGGAGGAAAAAAGCTAAACAGAAGGCGAGTCAAAGCCTTGTTCTTGTTTCACATGTGAATGTTTATCTCTGGGCAAGCCATGTTATAGTCTGTTATTCTTTTGATTACACTCAGTACAACTGTTAGAGGTGATTCAGTCTTGTTACAGATAATGTCCAAGTGACTCTTCAGATTTAAGAGAGATTATTCTTGTAAGCTTCGAGCTATAATTCTTTCTTCTCATAGACCCAGTGGTGGAAAGCAATTGTATTTATGAAGCTTTTTTACCTGTCAAAGCAGAAATGAACTCCCAATATGTAATCACGCATTTTAAGACTTTGCCTGACTGAAATAAAAATATCAATAAACTTCACAGGAGAGGAGATTTGCCACAGGCACATCTTAGCTGAAAGCATTCTGCTGGTAAGAAACAAAGAAGTTTATACACACAAAAAGATCTCTCCTTCCAAAATTCCATATTTGTTTAGAAGAGTCAGACAAGTCCAGAGGATTTATCAGCACAACTTGCATTAATGCTAATGAGAATTTTGTTAAAATCCCCTGTTCCATTTCTATATAGTTTTCCTTTAAGTACTATAAGTTAGAGCTTTTCTACTGCCATTCAATCTTCTTGATCACTCACATGCTTTATCTTCCTTTAAGACACACAGAGCTTTAAATTTGCCTCATAAAAGGCAGCAAAATGTTGACTTGCAAACCAGCAGATTATTTTTAAAATCACCTTCTTAAAGAACTTAATTCTCAAGGTGAAAACTGCATTTCAGAACTGAGCTGAGTTCTGCTGTCTTGTTACATACTAAACCCATCAAAACTTTCAACTTCTATACACCTAACACACCACACTGTATCAGAACGAACGGGTTGTCAGCTGGTTTATTGTGCTTTCAGAGAAATCAGTGCTCCACTTAAGAGAATGTAGAGATGGGGAGACATAGGCCTGAAGTGTGTTGTCTCATCAGACATTCAAGGCTAGGAAGAGCTGCCACCCTTTACAGCTGATCACTGAGGTGAAATCTCTTACCAAGGCCGATACTGGAAATTAGCAGTCCTTAAATTTGTGTCTCAAACCAACTCCAAGGAAATTTTCCTCTTTATCAGCACATTCCATCGCAGGCAGGTTTGGAGTGCTCTGGGACAGGGGGTGCCAACTGCTACTTTCATTGTGAAGCTCGCAAAGTTAAATAAAATGCCTGGCTGCTACTTTGGTGCTCTACCAAAACCTGCCTGCCTCACATCAGCTGCAAGAAAGCAAAGAAAAGCCCATTTCTTGGGTGTGTACTGCTGAGGGAGTTGCCTTTTCACCTTCTTTTAATACAGTGCTGTTATTGTTTTTCTTCACATTGATCTTATCCTTTGAGAATTTGGAAGGCAATTCAAAGAGGCAGGGTGTTGATAGTAACTTTGTTTTTGTGCTTTTCCTCTGTTGCTAGAACTATTTGTTTTTACTGACTAGGAATTAGGATGGCCCCAGTCCTCCACCTTGATCCAAAGAGGCGTGCCCTGGGTCAGAACTAAGCCTCAGACTTTCCCTTGTCTTTGTAAGAGCTCAAGGATTTTCCCGTGCAGATTTGATTGCATGTTCCAGGTTGAAGGGTGTATTTACAGCTGCCCCTTGGCCTTCTTTACATCCCATGACAGATTCCTCAGCACATTACCACAGGATTTTCCTATTAGAAGTGGATTTTCACCCCCTCAATCTTTAGCATTGTAATTTGCTTCATTTTTGTGCTTTGTTCCCCTACCCAGGCCTGTGCTTACCAAGAGGAAGGAGACCAGCAAGACATCTACAAGCCAACACTACAGCAGCAGCAAAAGAAGCAAGGCACAAATAGAGCAAAGGTTGCTTTTCACCTCTCAGTCACCTTTGTGGTCTCCGTTAGCAGCTGCAGTGTTTGTAGATGTCCAGTTATGCCTGAGACTGACCCATAGAACAAAGAGAAACAAAGGTCACTTCCAGTTTCACCAGAAAGAAATTCCAGTGGCTACTCCAAACCCATAATCCAGCCATGATTAATGTGTATTGACAGCAGATCTGGTTTCATCAGAGATCCTAGATTTTGAACAGTCTTAACTGTTTTGGGGGAAAAGGCAACACAGGAAACCACCTGTGAAAGCTGAAGGAGGAAAACTATGGCTCAGAGTTAGATTCTGTCACATGGGGGTTAACAAATGACAAACGCTCTACACAAACATAGGCTGCTCGGGGGAGCATTAAAACAAAGGTGAGCTGGTTTCCTCAGGATTTGCACCTCTATTCTCCCCTTTCACCCATACCACCTAATTTAAAGGCTTTTGAAGGCATTTCTGAAACCTGTTTTCCCTCTCACTCTCAGATTTGTTTGAATTTGACCTGCAGACTCAACAATTTGTGGTGCAGGAGAAGACAAAAGAAGGGAAAAAAAGCACATAGGCGTAGTGATCTCCCACACCTTGCTTTACTATGAACCCAGTGTTGAACCCGGTGTCAAACGCAGAGTTTGTGCGGGGTGAGACTTTTTTTGGGTAGAAAGTCCTTTCAGGACAAGGAGAGCAAGTCCTGAATCTCTCACAAGAATCATCTCAGCACCAACTGAGATTCCCAGGCTGGAACCAAACCAACTGACCTGTGTCCACCATAGAGAGCTGTCATTTGGGGGTGGGGGTGTTAGGACCTGGCTGATCTTGAACTCACAGCCCCATTCCAGACTTCTGATCAGAGCACTCAAGGTTTCCATAAATAGTCCCATCACCAAAGTTCTCCTACTCAGCCCTAACGCAGCAGTATCATTCCCTAACTTCGTTCTCAGAAACAGCTGAGATTTTTGGCTGCATTTTAAAACAAAAAGGCAAAGAGGAGGGGGGGGAAAAAAAAAAAAAAAAAAGCAGGGGGTGGAAAACAGCTTGAGGGAAATGCCTGGCATGGAAAAGCTTTAGCCTAAATAGCTGAGCTTTGGCAAAGCTGTAAGCAGTCAGACTGCTTCTTACAATGAAAACCACCCGACACGCTTGATGGGTGCATACCCACCCATAAAAACGCAGACACTTCTATCTGCAAAACCCAGCACTCTGCAGCAGATAGAGTGAGCAGTAATGAATGGGTTCAAATCGCAGCAGCAAGATCAAGATTAGGTAAGAGGAGAATGCTTAGCTGCAAAGATAACTTGAGTCCTGGGAGAGATTTCCCAGGAGAAATGAGTTTCCATTGCAGGAGGTTGTCAGAAGCAGATGGAATACAACAATCCCAGCCATAGCAAAGAGCAGCTAAAAAGTGAACCAGGTGACACACTGGCACACCTCAATATTTACTCTATACACAATCATTTACACATGCTAACAACAAGCAGTGATGCTTTCCCTTTAGTAGAAGGGTTTTGACTGTTGAAGTGACCTATTTTTCACATCCATGTTTTAACAGAGACAATATCTCTACCTCCATCTGACAGAAGTGAAGCAGAAGTTATGTGACTTGTCCATGCTCATGGAAAACTACTTCTGTTAGGGCTGATGACACCAGTATTTAGAGTTTTGCATTCATCACTTCTTGACCCAAATCATTCTTCTCCCTGGGAATTTCAGAAAAGTTCACACGCATATTTTCATGGCCACTGATTGATGGAGTTCCTTTTTTTGGCCACTGCTGTTTCTGCTCTAGGGTTTATCTGAGCCCAGTACCCCAGGATCTCCTTACAGCTACCTCAACCTCTTTCTTCTTTTCTCCAGCCAGGGGATTTCCACTCTGTTGTCAGACCCAAGGTTGCATACATCCCTTTTATCTAGCAGTCTGCTGTGCTTCATCTTTGAGGAAAAATCCTGGTTGGGAGCTTTTCCTCCTTGTTTCCATTATCTAGTTTTCAACTTCTTCCCTTCCAACCTGGCAGGTCTTCACTGTATGTCTAACTCTGCGTAAAATGGGGATTCCTGTTTATTTGCTCTTTCTGTTCCTTCTATTTCAAGGCTTCATTTTAATTGTAGAAAGTCAAAGAGGAATCCTTTGGGAATTAGAGGAAGCCACTTTAGAGCATGAGAAGATTCAACAGAGAACACCCTACTGTTGCCCAGCCAAGGGTGTCTGGTGGGCAGCTCACGACCCTGGGAACAGCTTGTTTCCTCACCACTTCTCTTTTGCTCTTAACAAGAAGTTCCTTGATTTTATCATGTACCACCAAATTTATGAGTGTCAGCTTTGAGCCCCACAGATCTTTTGGGATCCAGTGGTTTTTGCTTTCTTCCACCCTATTGTCCTTTAGACTTGATTTTCACATCTTTTATATTTATGGTCATTTTCTCAGTAGCACCCAATTGTTCACCTGTTTTTCTTTGGTTTGCTTCTAAGATGGGAAACAGCTACAATTAGTTCAGGATCTGTTCTCATTTTGCACTCCGCAGACTTATTTCCCACAGTGTTGGATCCTGGCCTCTATCACATCTGCTCTCACTCAGTTTGGCAACGTACTCCTTTTCCACCGTGGTATCTTAATGGCTCTTTTCTTCTCTCATGAGGAGTCTACAGCCATTGCAGAGTTTTGCCCTTTAATATCTGGCAGCAACCTGAATCAACATTCATTTCCAAGGATCAAAACCAGGTGCACTTTTCATGCTACTGTTTTTGGGTCAAGAAGGGGATTGTTTGGCCACCCAGTTAAGGCTTCTGCCTCCAGTAAAAGCCAAGTACAGATTCAAGGGATTCACACCTTCAGCTTCACTTGTAACCAGTCTGGGTAGAAGTGTGTGGAAGACAACATGCAATGGCACTCAAGGATTACCTTCCTGACAGATCTGCCTGCAGGCAGCACAGTCCTTCATCACCTCCGAGGTAAAGTCTGCAGACTGTTATGGAGCAGAAAACAAGCCCAACTAAACGTTACTTTGCAGCTCCTTCCCAGTTAGTCAGTTGTCATGGCAGACCTGTTTCTCTTTGCCAAAGGGAAGACATAGTCTGGGCGCCACTCTGCTGAGAGAGTATGAGACAACGACCACGGAAATTGTTCTTAGCAGAATATATTAATTCAAGCACTTTAACTTTCATGTAAGAGCTGCCAATAAAACTCTGTTCTGAAATGCTTTAAGGTCTAAAGCTGTTTCAAACTGTGTCACCCACCTGTTTGCTGGGGCTTTGTCTCCCATAGAATAAGCCATAGATATCTGAAAGTGTCCCCAAGAAGGACATTTCCCCTGAGAGCCACAAAGCTGGGAAAAGCCTACACTTTCTGTCCACTAAAAAAATAAAACATCTGAATCATTTAAAAAGTCAATTAGTTTCATTCCCTGAATTACTCTGGAGCAAACAGAAATTAAAGCTGGTTGAGTCAGTCTGGTCTTTAGGTAACCAGATCTCAGTGTCAAAGCCACACACCACTGTCCCCACCCCAGCACAGGAGTACAGCGAGTCCTCACAGTGCTCTCCCATGGGGCTGTTTCCCAGTATTTATCACCAACGCTGCATTTAGGAGTAGCATGATTGTCAGCAAGCATCTAACAAAACCCCAGGAGCACCGTGCAGCTCCCACAGCTGCTGCCCGCACACCAGCTTTCACACCACTGTGAGAAGAGTGCGCAAAGTGCTTTCAAAGTCAGGTCTGCACTTTTTTTATTTTTTCTTCCATCTGAAGCCACCTTTTTTTACGCTTACATAGGCAAAACTGAGTACCTCAGGTGACTAGCTGCCGTCCCAAACACAAAGGCAGACTGTTAAACATGTTGCTGCCCTTGGTTTGAAAGCACCATCCTCCTCTGCTTTGTTTCTCATTGTATTTAAGGGCACACAAGAGCTTCTCTCCAAGGAAAGCAACACAAAGCTGAAGGGAGAAAACCAGATCATGAGCCCCAAGTTATTAAGTGCAAGAAGCTACATTTAAAAGACAGTCAAAGCAGAGGTGTGCATGAATATGGACATCAAGCTGGGTCTCCATCGCAATTCCCCTGCGCCGCCTTTGAACTGAAGAGGAAGTGCTTGTGGCAATGCAGGATGCAAAGCTGATTATGTTTTCTTACAGAGTAAAGCATGTGCAGCCAGGGAACACATGACTGCCAAAAGATGAGAAGGAGACTAAAATTCAGCACTTTGTCTTCATTCACAGTTCCACAAAGTACTCACTTTTTTTTTCCTCCCCATCCTGTTTTCCCTTCAGAGACTTCAGAAAACACATTAGAGACAGTTTAAAAAAATACCTCAAATCCTGAGAGCAGAGGTAGGGAAGCTGAGGTGTAGTTTATGTTCCTACTCAGCTGCAGTAGGTGGGCCAAAGCAAAGCAGCAGCTGCAATTCAAGGTCCTTGAGCCTGTCTCCTGTAGCAGGTAGCTACAGTCCCACCATTCACGCAGAGGTTCATGAAAGCTGCCCAGCATTGAACTCCTTCCTAATGCATCTTTGCCCTATCCTCTCTTCAGTTCACCACATGCTTCATAAACTCCCGGGCCCTTGCAGAGATCACATTCCCTCTCTCACTTCCCCACATTTTCCATTAATCTACTCAGAAACTATTTAAATACCTTCATTGTCTTTGTGATTTCCTGATTTTCATGGTAAACACATGAAGCTCTCACTATGACAAGTGTTTCCCAGCAGTACGCCTGTTTCTCCAATTTAAATACAGTGCTGAGCACCTGCAAGAGACGCCTGTTCAAAAAGACAATTACAGTTTCTCAGGGTACTGAGCCAGCAGCAGTTGTTAAAACAGTCACCTGGGGCAGAAGGTGCCCCAGCTGCCCATGGCTCAGAGATGAAGAAGGGACCACTGTTCCATTTCTGGCACTGTGGGGACAAGGCAGGCACGTACCCCCAGCACAGAGCTCAGAGCTGCTTTAACAGCAGTGAAAAGTAAGCTTCAGCCTAATTTTTCTTCCAAAGTTTCATTACTCTTGCGGGATTTTTCTTGCAAGTGTACTCTCCTAGCCCCAAGGGATTGGCTTGTCAAGCACAGCTTCTTGTCAAGACAGAAATACTAGAGATCAAGAGCAGCTGCTTTCTTTACATTGCCAATATGTTTCCAAGGACCGGTGCTTGCACTGTGCTCACGAGTACAGCCCCTGTTCAGGAAGGCATTTATTCAGCACAAGCCTAAAAGCCATTGACCTGAATGAGACTCGAGCTTGTGCTTCAGATTTGTTCTGAATCAAGGCCTGAAAGACAGGGTTTATATTCCCTCCCACCCCACTCATTTAAACACTGAAACCCAAGACTGTAACACAGTATACTGAAGTGTCCCTCTACGGCTGTTCCATCAGCTCATGAATCTTGAGAAAAGGCCATCGGTTACAGGTTGCTGCAACTGTGGTAAAAGCTGAACCTTGCATTTATCTTTCCACAGTGTACATTAACAACCAAGATGTACGATGTTGTCTTGCTATCAGATTTAGAAAAGTTTTGGAGGCTTGTGGCACACGATGGACTCTGAAATGTTTTCCTTGGATTGAATATCAGGCTGCATTTTGATTAGGAGAAATATATACTGGGGAAAGGCAGGCAGTGATGAATTAACAATTTCCTATCGCTCTCTCAGGCTTACTATTCATTTTAGGTGGAACAAATTTGTGTCAGTTGAATAATTCCATAGAGACTTTGATTTATTTGGAATTTAAAGAAAACATTCTAAGAGTCTTAAACATAAAAAGTATAACTTTGATTCACTCTAGGATTTTAAAGTATTTTTCAAGTATTTTCCAGTCTGTGGCAATATCCAAAAAGCTTTCTCTTGCTATCAACTATTTAGGTTGAGGCACATTGTTTCTAAAAACCAGAACAGCACTTTCTGGGTTTCTACCATGCAGCACTAACACCAGACTAGCCTCATCTGTCATGTTCTGCTGCCTTTTGCCTTCATGATTATTTTAATTAGAAACACCCAACAGAGCCACCACTGGACCCCACCTACACCAAAGTGAGGAAGCTTAAGACAAAGTTACCCGGTGGAACCAGCTCTTGCTTCCCTGGCAGCTATTATCCTCTCCAGAAGGTTTTGGAAAATGCAGCTTACAGTAAAATTCTCCATCACTCCTCTAAGGGAAAAACAATTGGTCTATATTTAGGCCGAAAAATTAAACAGTAGTAAACACAGTGAATCACAAGCAAGTCTGACAGTCGTGCTCAGAGGAACGTAGCCCCATACGAAGGGTCACGTCAGCGCTCTGCCTGCACTTTACGGTCACAAAGATGTCCCGGAGCAGGACATCCGAGGATTTCCTCTGAGGAAAGAGGCTGGGGATCTTTTAAATAAAGAATTGGATCCTGTGCAATAATTACAGCCTTTGCAGGCAGCAAAGGCTTCAGTCAAGTTCACGCTCCTTTAATTAAAAGGGCTATAGCTCCTTCCACATTAAATATCCTCATCTAAATAATGAGCTTTCAATACACATGACCCAATAAATGCTGCCTCTGGATTGCATATTTAGTATCTTCAATAAATTAGGCTATAATTTCAACTACTAACTAGCTATGAATAGCAGTTTAAAATAACAAAGCAACCATTCAAATGCAAAGTTAAAATGGCATTTCAAGATCTAAAATGGTTTGAAATTGTTGCTAACAGGAGGCATTCTGCTCTAGTCAGCAGCCTGTTGTCACAGGGCTGGACGCCCCAGAGAATCCTACCTCTCCATCAAGCTGAGCTCAACTTGGCCCTCAGGTTCAAGCTAATTGGACCAGGCGATGGACGGCCAGAGCATGACCTCCCCGGCTTTGTTTACAGAGGAAGCTCTTCTCATTAGATAGCTGGACGGGTCTGCACATTGCTGGGAGACAAATATACGGACTTTCACTTGTAGGTCAGCAGTTCAGATCTGATGGGGATGAGTAATGACAAGCTAATTGATCTCAGATGGCTGTTTGGTGGTCTCTGCAAAATGAATTTGGTGGTCTGGGTTCACATCTCAGGGGACGAGCGTCCATGTCATATGAAAACCAGCACCGCGCAGCTCCAGTGCAAGGGCAAAGTCTGGAAGGAGACATGAAAAACACCCTCTTTTCTTATTCTCAGAGGGGGTCCCTTCACAGCAGAGCTGGAACGCACTGACAACTGGAGTTGAACCGTTGGCTCTGGCTGAGACTCTTCACAGCGGCTCTGAAGAGAAGGGGCTGCAATTTCTCTGCCTGCCCCTCCGCTCCCGGCGGAGGAGATGAAGGTTTGCTCGCAGCCCCTCTGCGCACTGGGGAACTTGATGCCTGTGCCTAATTGGAGAAATGCTGACGATGTTCTCTTCTAATCAGAAACTACTGTGTGTGTTAAGGCTCTCTAATAATATATCCCCCGTCCTTCCAGCACACAAGGAAAAACATGACCCTTTGCAACTCATCCGCTGGCTAAAATTAGTGATTTTTAGTGGTAATGCATTTCTTAAATTATGTCCAGTGGGGCAGAAAGAGCCTCGAAAACTCTTTCTCTCAGAAGGGTCATTTATACTGACAGAAATGCTAAAGCATATATCTTTCTGTCACAGCTCTGGCCCTCAGAAGAATTTCTAGATACAGTATTGCCTTTTTTATTTCTTTCCTTTAAGCATTATTAATTGCCTCCCCAGCCCTCTTTGCTGAAAACAATTGTCTGGGGTCAGACTTGAGGGCTGTTGTTTCCATTCCTGCTATGCACAAAGGACCGCTTCATTACAGAGCCTTTCTCGAGGAGCTGCAAATGGCCTGATCCTGCTTTCCCACTGGTTTTTAATACCAAAGTTGCTCAGCAGGTTTGCTCCCGATTTGCAGGGGCAGGCAAAGCTCAGCCTCTCCAACAGGACCGACCTAAAGCCAGCGGTACCATGGCCAAGGTGTGCCTCCCAACAGGGCTCCAGAGCAAGGAGGGGGCCAGCACATCACCCGTTTCATAGCTGGGCTCATCAGAAGCAGCAGCTCCACCAGGTAGACAAGGAAGACACCTCCATTCCAGCACCCATGGCTGGCTCTGCTTGGCTTGTCCGTGCGGGAAGCCACCTTGAAAACAACAAAAGATGTAAATACTCCAAGGAGGAAGCCTGCTCAGGTCGGCAGGGAGGCGAAGCGCCGGCTTTGTTCTCCATCCCAGCGCATGGCCTCAGGCAAGCCCATGAACCCTGGGGTTCCCAGGCGGCCACGCAGGCAGGGGTGGGCGCCGGCTCTGCCCGCACACAGCCCTGGGTGCCCAGGCAGGCATAGGGATGGAGACATGCAGCACTGCTGGCACTCACAGCGGGTACAGGATGGCACAAGCTGCCCTTCTGCTCGCCAAGCGCTCTGCACCCCAAAATGTACAGAATACCGACCAGGTTAACTGGGAAAATACACAGGGGCGCTCAGAGGGGAAGTGCCAGAGAACCAGAAAGCACTGTATTTGCATGTATAATGGCCATGTTTGCTGCTCCCTCCTCTACTCCCCCTCACCCTCCCCTCCCTGCTTCTGCTGCTGTAAATCAGGGAACAGGCAGGAGATGCACCTCTGCTCATCTGCTGGTAATTTGGTTAGGCAGGGTGTAGCCATGGCATGCAAATCTGCTCTTGCTTCCTCTTCTGCCTCAAACAGGCTGCCTTCGCACTCAGCTCCGCCAGCAAGCCCAACAGAAGAGAGCTGCTGCCCCAGCCACCGCGATTCTTCGTGGCTGAACCCAACCCAGGCAAAGCCAGGATGATCCCCCAGTGGCACAGAGCCAACATACCAGGTCCTGCATCGCTTGCTTCCCCATGGCAAGTGCACTGGGGCTTCCTGACAGCTCCTGCCCCTCCAGGAGGGCACTGACAGGATTTCACCATTCACATCATTTTGGCCTGCTTTAAATTAGGAGGGGGGCCTGGCTGGGGCACAGCATGGGAGCTCTGAGGCCATTCCTCCCAGCACTTCCCAAGCCTCCCTGCTTCCTTGTGGGGCACACAGGGATGAATACAGGGAGCAGCCCCACACTCAAGTCATGAGCCACCTAGCTCTCAGCCCACTTCCCCCACCACAATCCCTCTGCACACACTTGGTTCATACGCCAGCTCTGGGCGGGATTTACCCTGGAAACGGCTTATTCTAAGTTAGAAAGCCTCGTGCTTTCTATGAGGGTGCCAGCACAGCTCTTGGTGAGGGGAGGATTGGCCAAGCCCAGGCATCAGTCCCCATCCCTGCAAGTCTCATTGTAGCAGCTGCGCCTGGACTGAGGCCATTCTGGGGATGCAGAGAGGTCTGTAGGGAACAGGCAGATGAGAGCTGAGCTCCTGGTGGGCAGCAGCCACAAGATGTGATGCGGGGAGCAGTAATTGCTCCCCAGATCTGCTACTATAGCTCTTCTTCTTCCTGCTGCTGTAGTTATATTCAAATCATGGCCTGACATTAAAAATACCTACAGCTAATGCAGCTTGGTCCACCTCAGCCCTTTCAGGGGATTTGTTTCAACCAGCAAGCAGCCACCATGACCCTCCTGGGTGCCCCATGGGCTGGGATCCAAGTGAGGACCCTCTCCCCAGGTGCTGCACCCTTCTCCAGGGTCACATCAGCCAAGCACAACTGAGATAGGGGTCAAGCAGAGCCTCAGTCTTTTCCCTTTCCAGCATGCAAGGAGCAAACTGAACTAACTCCTTAGCAAGGAAATAATCAATTTAATTGCACCCCTCCTCACCAACAAGCCCTCCTGTACCTACCAGCTGCTGCTCAATACCCACATCCCAGGGCTGCACACAAGCAGCAGCACATACAAGGAGGCCATCTGCAATGCCTAGGATGGTTAGCAGGAGAGAGCATAAAGATATATAGAGCTCTTCACTCTCCTGCCACCCTGTAAAACAACCAGCCTTCCTGCATGTCCACTCAGAACCCCTGGTGAGCTCGTGGCACAGCAGCACGCGTGGCTTGCCACATGAAGAAGCAGCAGCGTGCCTGGTCCTCCTCCACAACAGGGAGGGAGTTTGAAGAGGTGTTTGATAACCCACAGGGTTTGTGGCTCTGAAAAAACCCCACCACCAATCTCAGCTGAGAGTCTACCAGTGCATTTGCTCTAGTGCTGGGTGCAGGGCCAAAAGCTTTTACCCATCCCTTTCATGCAGCACCTTGTACTCTTTCCACAAAAGCTTCTCTCGCAGAACACCTGGTTCAGCACCAGGTGACACCAGCCCGGGAAGAGCTGCCCTGTCCTTTCAAAACCTTTCTGTACACGCACACAAACACACACCCTTAATTCATGCTTCCAGGCCCTGCTCACCCCTGCAATCAAACAGCACATTTCTAAAATACCACAGGGCAGAGACACATTTAATTTCTAGCAAAATCATAGAATCATTTAGGTTGGAGAAGATCTTTAAGATCAAGTCCAACCATTAACCCAGCACCACCAAATTCATAGTCTCCACACGCAGACCCCAGAGGCTCCTTAGACCACTCTGTTACTAATGCCAGGCTTTTAGACCAGAAAAAAAAACCTCCCTTCCAAAAATCTATAAATGCCTCCTGGAGTTGCTGAGATCCCCAACTTCCCCCCCCATCAGACACCACTATTTTCATGTCTCCTCTTGCTTCAACACCACAGAAGATGCCCATGGAGCAGGGCAGCACCACCCCATGTGTACCTGCTTTGCAGCATTGCTTTCCTTTCCTCAAGCAGCTCAGGAGCCTGAAGTGAGATACACAAACCCTTTCTCTTTCCAGGAGTGCTCTAAACACCCCTCCAAGAGCACCCTGCTCCGGGCTGCAGCCTTTTATAGCCCTGCAGGCAACCGGCTGATGCTCCCCAGGTGTGGGGCTCTACAGGTGGCTGGAACAAGCCCTTCCCCAGGCCTGCCCCAGGGCCACCCACCCCCTGCCAACTTCTCTCTTCCCAAAGGGACCTTGCACCCAAAGCTACGGTGCTGCTGGGTGGGAGGACAGGGCAGGGCCCCTGAGTGGCTGCCCTGGGCAGCTGCACATCCCCTGGCGAGGATTCCAGAGTTGGTTTTTCCCCTTGGGTAAGGGAAGCTCTGACTTTGGTACAAGGAAAGAGAGTGTTCATGTGAGCAGGGTTAGGCTGGCGTTTGAAGGAAAGCCATTGTCTGGAAAATACTTGTAATATGATAAGCAGGTTTAATAAATTTTACTGTACATTTTTCATAATAAATCCAGGGCTACATTTTCCATGTGTTGTAGAGAGGCAGATTTTAAGAGCTGATGTTTGGAGACATTGAGAACTTAAAGCTTTTCAAGAGAAGGTGGGAATTTCTGTGGTGTAAGAGCTTGAGCTCATCGCAGGGTGAGGGAGGGGGCTGACAAGGTTCCCCCCACACTTCCCAGGAGGCTCAGAGCTAGTGTCCACTGGAGATAACTGAGCAGCTCACGCTCCTTTTGGATGATCAATGTTGACTCTCTGGATGCTCATGGGCCGGATCCAGACTGTGGACCACTACTGAGGAGCCTACCTTCGCCAGGTTCCCTGTTTCTCCCAGGAGACAAGACATTCAGGGGAGGAGAGAAAGGGCTCCGTGGGTCACTCTTGCCTGTGATGTTTTCCAACCGCTTTTCCTGCCTGGCCAAATGAAAAGAGCTCTTTTCTAAATGATAACATGTGGCAAACGATCCCAGCAACAGATGGGAAGAGCCCAGCATGATTTCTCCGTGGGACACAGGCCTTCCCCGGGTGTTTCCCAGCCATGGAAATATCACCTTCAGATCAAAAAGCCAACCTTGCAGCAGAGTGCAACCCAACGGCTGATTTGTATCGTGGAAAAACCAGAAGTGCTCATCAAAAACACAAACGTAAATAACGTTGTGGTTGATGTTCTCTCATTTCATAAATATGCCCATTCACTTCTCAACTTGAGGGGGACTTTTTTTTGTTTGGAGGGGAGGGGGGAAAATGGAACAGACCAGGACTGTGAGCTCTCTTTTTGTGTTAAGCACAAGAAAGGAGAAAACCCCAAAAATCTGTGTATGGAGCTACCTGGTCTTAGCTGATGGAAAACAGCTCTGCCCTTTGCTCCAGCATCCTTGTGCCAGGCTTCTCGTGCTGCCTGCCTTTGCAGGCTCAGCAGCGAGCCCTGGAGCTGCTTGCTGCTGCTGCGCTTTTCACCCAGGCACTCCCAGGGCAGGCAAACAGTGCTGGCTGTGCCCGTACTCCGCAGCATGCCCTGCTTTCGGGATGGGTTTTACCCCTGGATAAAGATCGATTGTTATTTTATATCAGAGATTCCCGTGGCTGCAGCTCGCCTCCTTCCCACTGGCGAAACAAATCACACTTTACCCTTCCTCGCAGGCGTCCAGCTGCCTTTGTACAGCAGGGACTAAGCCAGAGGAGAAGGCGAGCTGCGTTTGGCCACCAACAGTGTGGCCGTGGTGCCCAGGCTCCTACACCATGTGGCACTTTGGCTGCCAATGCCCAGCAACACCATTACCTCGCTGGGCAGATGACTGCAGTGGCTGCTTGTTTAAATAAGAGCAGCAACTGCCTGTTCCATGCTGAAGAGGAATGAAATAAGGCAAGAAGTCCTGATTATCACGTTGTGATGTTATGTGCTCCCAGACGTACAGGACAGGAGGTCCCCGGGGAGTCTGGGGGTGCACGTGGCGCAGCTTTGCCAGCCTGGTAGAGGATCTCAGAAGAAACATAAAACCCACGCTTGTGACTTGGAAGAAGAGACCTTGTTGCATCACAGCCCAGACCAGCTATGTCTTGTGAAACCAAGCCGCGATTAAAACAACAGACATGTTTTGGTCTGTCTTTTTTTTTTTTTTTTTTTTAAAGCACTTTAGATGTCTCATTGAGGAAAGCTGGGAGATGACTCACCCTCAGCTTGCAGACCCAGGGGAAAATAAAAAAAGAAAAAAAAAGGAAAAAGAAAAAACCCAACCCAACACCCAAGCCATTTACTAACCAAATGTTTCAATGCATTTGTTTTCGGCATGCCCATGGGCAGGCTGCGAGACCAGCCCTGCAAAGCCTGCCCGCCGCCGCACACAGCTTTGCTCAAGTTTTGAGTAATCCTCACGAGCTGTTTGATGTGGTTGAGCCTGGCAAGAAATGGGGTTGATACAGGTGAATGGTTGCGCTCTCTCTTTCTTCCACATCTATACAAACTTTGCCACCATCTGATGGGCAAGACCTGGGCATCCTGCTGCCACGGACCAGGGTAATGTGGCCATCCCCACCGTGAGCCTCGGGGAGGTCAGGATCTGCCCTGGGAGGCCCCTCTAGAGGAGAGGTGGATATTGATAGTGTTTACTGGGAGCTCGGGGAGGCACCTTTTGCAAATACATGAGTAAACATGTCTAATTGTTAGTTGCAAAGTCCCCCAAGCACCTTTTAGACTTAGATGGCGTGGACCCCAGGCTCCAGCTCTGCACGGGCACGTTGGGCATGTCCCCACATGCCCCCATCTCCC
>JAAGNO010000772.1:23675-46632 GCA_033439905.1 Ceryle rudis | reverse complement strand
GAGGGGGACGGGGACGGGGCCGGGGCGGCAGCGGCGGGGTGCTCTGTACCGGGGGCAGGTAAGCAGCTGGGTGACTGGGCAGCTCATGGACCACCAAAGGACCTGTGAGATCCCATCCAAGACATCCATGGTACTGTAGGGAAGACGATGGACAGTTATCGAGACGTTGCCTTCCAGGAGAGAATGATGTCAGCAAATATTGGGGTTTGAGTGTGCTGTGCTGTATGTATGTAGAATTGTCAGCTGACCCAGAAGCCCACGCTAGAGACAGTGCAGAAGCTGCTGGACAGGGTGACATACATCAAAAATGCACAGCACAGGGGAGAAAAGGGATCCAAAGCTCAGGGTTTGGTGGCTGTTGGGTGCCACAACATGCTCTTGTGTCCTACAGAGTGGTGACACCCAAGAGATGAGCAGAGCCTGCTGCTGAACTGAGGCTTGGACAGGACACTGGGTGCACAGCAGTCCCCAGAGCAGACCCTTTGACAAGGAATTCCTGAAACCTGGAGCATCAGGCTGGGATCTGGAGATACATCGTGTGGCCACAGCTGGGGCAGGAGGGATGGTGAGGAAGGACACGCTCATCTGGCCTCCTGGGATGCAGAGAAAGCCCCAGGAGGCAAATTGGGTTTTTCCCCTGTGGAAAGCAGAGACCTGATGCTCAGACACAGAAACCCCGGCTGCTGGGGTGGCATCAGAGAAGTAGCAGGGCTGCAATGCAATGCAGGGAAATTACACAGTCAGTGGAGCTGCTCTGATGAGAAAATGAACCAGACATCATATGGTGTTCATTTAGTGCTTGAATATGAAGAACAGGGAAAGGGAGGAAAATAGCACCAAGCAAACCTCAAGCCCCCATGAGTTTATAAAGGCTCTTTGTGTGAACGTGATGCTTTTACGCTGAGCAGCCAGCAGCGTTCCTCCCAGTGCCCCTCCGGGGTGCAACTCATCTGCTTTCAGCAAAACAGAAACCGAGTCCCCAAATCTATGAAGAGCCACCTCTTGTGGAGGCTTAAATGCCTGAGCAACTCAATGCTGCTTTGTAAAACACTGGCGAAGGTGAAGAAAATCAGTGCATCATACAGGATGATGCCATTTGGCTTTTTGCCACAACTGTTTTAATCTTGTTTTTATTATTTGAGGCACCTGATCAGCATCCAGAAGTGTGGGCTGGCATCGCACTTGGAAACTTTTGGAGTCTTCCCCCTGTTTTCTAAAACCTGTGTGTTTGGGATGGTGTGAGAGGTGCTCTTGCTGGGGGATGCTACAGCCTCTGACCACTTTTCATGTTCTATGGTTACAAAAACTAAATACCCCTTGTAAGAAGTCTCAGGGTGGGGGTCTAAAGACAAATGAAACCTATTTGATTTTCTTTTAGAAACCTAAATTCCAGCTGTTCACAAAGCAAACACACCCCACAGCCAAGCTCTGGGCTGTTAAACTGAAATAGGTTTCCTGAGCGATGCTGCTCCAAATCTTCCTTGTATTACAGTGGTTTTGTGCTCCCTGGTGCCACAGCTGAAAGGAGTAGCAGAAGGCTCTGGGTTTTAATCAGATACCAAATTTTGGACTGAATTATTTCTTGCAAACTACCCCGTTAACAATTTGACACAAATCCAAGTCTCCCTTGAAATGGTCTGTGACTAAAGGGTGTCCTGCTGGCTGGTCAGACTGCTTGAGCTCAGGCCATCCTGTAAACCAAAGCCAATTTCGAAATCTGAGCCATCAGTAGCATGCGGAGTTTGAATCACCCACAGTGAGTCCCCTCAGTGAAGGCAGAGGCAGAGCCGTGTTTGGGGAAGATGTAATTAGAAGAGATCCCAGACCATTAACTTCATTACTGCAGCCGTGATTAATAGAAGAGGCAGCAGTGTGGAGCATCGCCAGGGAGGATGGATGTGGGATCCCAGCCCATCGGTGATTTCCTACCTCCAGAAGCTGCTCTCGGTGGCTAAAAAGAGAATTTAAATTAATTTTCAGACATTATCTGCTTCACAAAGCTGGTACCTCCTAAAAGCTGGTGGTTCAAGCCTGCTTTGGGAAAAGGAGCTGCAGAACCCCATGGATTGGTCCCAGGGTTGTAGAGTCAAAGAAGCGATGCTGGGGATACAGAAGCTTTGGAGCTGGGGCTGTTGGGTTTACAGACACCACATGTCTGTCCTGCACCATCACCTGTGCTCCCCTGCTATAAACACCACCTGATTTACTCCATAGATAGACATTGCGATGCTTGGTTAGCGTACAAGATGCTCCATCCACTATTTAATACTCCAGTAATGTCATATTAATCTGCTTAGGATTCTTCTTCTAATTCATCCCATAGCTGTGCTGTGTTTGTCACCCACTGACTCTTGGAGGAGATGCCAGTGAGCAGCTGCCATCACACAGCTCCTGCTCCTCCTGCCGCTGTTGCCTGCTCCTGCTCCCCCTTCCCAGCCCGCATGTGGCCGACTGTACATACTGGTGGGATTTCTTCTTTAGCAGCTAAATAAACACGCCAGAGCAAATGCTACTGAGGAGTAGGCGTGAGAAGCCGGAGAGCCTGTTCTGACAGCTGGAGGAGACAGGGGATGAGGCTGCTGCTGGGCTACAGGCAGAGCTGGCTCCTCCTGTGAGATGCTGAAGATGGCAGCATGGACCGGCAAAAGCAAACTGGGTGGCAGCAAACCTCCCTGAAAAAAACCAAAAACAACAAAACCAAAACAATCAAGAGTTTATAAGTTTTTCTTGCTATAGGCCAGGAGCAAAAATAAATGAACCCCAAAGCACACAGACTCCAGTCCTATAAACGTGGGCCATGCATGTGCATTTATATATGCTCAGGGGGAGGTTCAGGGTTTGATGTGGCCAGTTTGTGCCCTCAAAAGCCATGTGCAGAGCTTGGGTTAATATCCCTTGTCCTAAGGAGGATACACTTCAGATGTACTTTCTGCTCGGAGTATTTCATTCAGCCAACTTTCAGAGGCTTTGCTCTGGACCACCCTATGGTGACTCCTGGCCAGCCCAGCTGCTCCCTCCCTTGTACAAGCCTCGTGGGCAGAGATTTTGTGTGATGAGAGTCTCCCCAAGAGGGTGATGCAGGGCAAGCACCCTACACCTCATCTGGCAGCCGGCCAGCCACAGAGCCAGGGAGCTGCTGCCAGCGCACCGGCTGTGGCTCAGCGGGCGGAGGGGCGAGCAAGGGTACAAGCAGCGATGCTTCTGGCCCCTGAAGCAATCGGGGGGGCATCGGGCACATGATGAGTGTCAGTTCTGTCATGCCTACCAGGCCACTGGAAAATGGCTGTGATGCAAAATTGATGGAGAATAGGGTTTGGGTTTGGAATTGGCCTTTTTTTCTTCACGGCATTAAGTTCAAACCTGTGAGATTTGCTTTGTCAGATGGGTAGCACTTCATTTTTGAAATAATTGGTTTCAGTTCTGAGCTGTTTAAAGGCATGTTTGGAGTTTTAAAGGGAAAAAAAAAAGCAATGAAGACATCTTGGAGAACAGAAATTAAGAAAACAAAAAGTAATCATTTCAGAGGCTTATTTCTAAATGAATAATGCACCAGAGCTGACACATTAATTTTCTTTTGGTTGCCCCCAGAAGAAAGTGCTCTCCCCATTGATAAAGACTCAGAAATAGGAACCACCCAGCACCCAATGGAAGTAGCAGCAAAGCTATGTAGAAGCCAGAGTATGGAGAAAATCAAATGAGAGTCACTCAAAGTGCACAAGGGAGGCAGCATGTCCTGCTGGGATGTGGCCGGGCCCCTGCCCAAATCCCAGCTCCTCCAAGTGCTGCAAAATCCCTGAGTATCCCGACTGTGGCAGCCCTGGGGCTCCTGGGACTCAGGAGACTTTGCAACCACCACTTATGCTGCAAGGAATGAGGATACTCACAGTTAGAATCCCAAGAGGTTAAACAGCAGCCAACAACCACCCCCTCAAACTGAGGTATAATCCAGAGCATGAGGATTCAGGGGACTTGTGTAAGCCATCTCTGACCAGCAAAACAGCAGTTTCAAGATGATCCAAAATGCCTGGGCTTCACAAGGCCATTAAAGATGCCTATCCCAGTGTTCTCCAGGAGCCAGGACTGGGATTTTCCCCAAGGAAAGCCTGTTTGGCGATTCACAACTAATTGATTGTCACAGGCAAGGATCCTTCCTCAGGCCCCAGAGTGCAAAACCATGATGGACCATGAAGATGCAGAATCTGGTAGGGAGAGCCATCACCTAACAAGAGCCCATGGACAAAATGGTTTTTAATTATCAAAATGTTCCATTAGTGCCGATTACCACTTTCATCCCTTCCTGCTGCTGGTGTGCAGTGGTGCACAGGGGACGACCACGGCTAAGGCTGGGGAAGGTGGGGCCCACCTGTGCCACTGTGTTCACTTACCTTAGCTAAAATAAAGATGGTTTTACTGTTTGGTTTTTTTTTTTTACTATGTTTATCCATCTGCTTGTAATTTAGGGCAGGAAGGGGGAATTTTGCCTGGGAAGCCACTGCTCCTCTGCGGGCTCTTCACCCCCTGCTTCAGAAGTCCCTGGTACTTCACAGTGGGGACCAAAAGCAGGTCTAGGGCAGCTCTGTGCTCACCCCAAAATCATCCAGTTCACCTGGAAAAGGCACTGAAGCTGTCACTTCCCAGGTCCTTCATGAAGAAATTCCCCTTGCTCCCTTCCCAGAGCAGGTATTGGGTACTTATCTGGGGCTATAAAGGCCCTCGGCAATCGCTTGGCACATGGTTATGGGGATAAGGAGGGCGCTGAGGCTGGGCTAAGGAAACTGGAAGTAAATCAGTGGTTTCCTGCAAAGGCTGCAGCGGGAAGGAGAAGCACAGCCTAAGGGCACTACAGGAACACCCTGCAGAGCATGGAGCATCCATCACAGCCCTGGGCTGCTCAGCACTCAGGGAAAACAGGGAAAGAAATGCCAGGCAGCTGTTGATTTCCCTGACATTGAGTGGTGGAGCGCGAAGCCACCCTCCTAATTAATTGCAAGTGGTTTTGGACAAAGCAGGAGGGAGGGAGAGAAGCCTCTGCCTATGGCAGTGAGAAGCAAGAGCCTCTGGATGGAAAATTGGGTGCTGAAGGAGCAGCAGCTGCAGCTCAGGCTGAGGAGAGACCGGACCCCATGAAAGGGGCTAGAACTGAAGGCGAGGGGTGAGACGGGAAGGAACCAGCCGGCACCTCTCACCCCAGCCGGACACGGGTGGCCAGGGGATGCCCCGCGCATTGTTCCCCGGATCCGGCTGGGGCCGCAGGATATCCTGGAGGAGCTGCCAGACCCCACCACTGCAGGGGCTGAGGGAGGGGCTGGATTGGGCCCTCCACCAATGTCATGCTTGGTTTGATTTCATCTTTTTTCCAAGAATACTCACGTGTGGATGGTGCTGAGGTTGGAGGACACCGTAGCAAAGCAGAAAAACAGGCTTAATTTGCTCTCACCTGTTGAAAAGTTAAATCCAAGGGGTTATAGTGACCTATCATGTTATGTGGGTGTTGGGTGATGGGGTTGGGTGGAAAAACCACAGCCAGCAAGCGGCTGGCTGTAGGGAGGAGAAATTTCCTAGCGTCTGATAAGCCTCAGGACACGGCGGTCCCACTGTATCTGCCCGACTGATAAACTGAGGCTGGCCGGCGCCTGCTGCATCCCAACAAGGCCATCTGCCCCCGCCAGCACCACCAGCCCCCACATCCCTGGAAGGTCTTCTGCGGCACCCATGGGTGCCCAGCAGCACCAGCAGCCCTGGGCTGGAGATGGACCCAGCCTCGTCACGTGTGGCCTTGGCTTCTTGCCATCCTCCCAGTATCAGGCTGCTAAAAATAATGTGGAGGCAGCAAAGAGAAGGCGATGAGGTACCCGAGTCTTCACAGCTTTGCTTCATGTCGCTTTTTCATTTTGGCAGACAGGGCTGGATGGGCTGACGTGGCCGTGCACTTGTCCCACCGGGCTCTGGGAGCTGTGGAGGGGGAATCTGCCTTTCCCCAACCACCCCTCAGTTAGGGCTAGGAAAGCTCCACTGAGGTGCCAGACCCAGTGTGGTTTCCTCCCATCTGCTTTCCCAGCAGTGGAAGACTGCTCATAGCGACGGCGCTGCCAGCTCCCTGATGGCCTTGGTCACGTCCCTACACCCTCACTGCCCCCTGAAAGCCAGGGGACTTCTCAGCTCACGCCAGCAGGCCCTTGCCACCTTCATGGTTTCCTTTGGGGCTTTTTGTGGGGGTTTTGGCTTTTTCTCAGGGCTCAGGTAGCAGGTGGGAGGGGAAGGACAGTGACCCCATACCTTCCTGTGAGCACCCACAATATGGGTGCTCAGCTCATGCCTGTCCCCATGCTGGTGAGCTCCCTGAGGGCTCCTGCTCCAGGAGGTGTCACAGCTCCACTGAAACACCGGGAAAATATTCCTCAAGTTTTCCTCTGTCTGTAATAGTGGCTGATTGGAACTGCTGAGAGGTCTCAAATATTCAAAATGTCCCAGCAAGCACCAGAAATACATATTTTTATCTTATCTGGGTGATTACTGGGCTGTTCATGTATGGTATTTGCACCTTGAATAGATTCGTCAAGGAGCTGATGGGAGAACAGCAACCAGGATGGGTTTCTCCAGACCACAATCCAAGAAAAACCATAAGGAAAGGAGTTTTTGGGAAAATGAAGATATAAAAAGTTCAGTCAGGCTTTATACAAGATAAGAGCAACTGGATTGGGTGAAATGTTTCATTATGGAGCCTGAATTACATCTTTAAATTGCGCTGGGGTATATTTGGTGAGGAAATGTCAGTACAGAAAAAGTGTAAAATCCTTCTGAGACAACTGGTGTGAAAGAGTCTGACTTGGGGAAAAAAAAGGATTTTATTTTAATTTTTTTTTTTCCTCCTTCCTTAAAACTGTGATGAACAAAACAGTAATTCACGAAACATTCAGCTTGACGTGAGTCTGCCTATTTCTGTGAGAGAGAAATAGAAACTCCACGACACTGTGACTCAAAACCACTGCCCAGTGCCGGCAGCAGCTCCAGTGCCAGCGCATCCAGCTCCATGCCACTCAAGCATCACCAGTGGCCGTCAGTCAGGCCGGAGCTCCTGCATGGGAAGTCTGTCCTGCCGCTCGCCCGGCAATGTGGCATCAGCCACCGGCTCCTGCCAGCGGTAATGGGGATAATACCCAGCTTTTAAGGGATGAAGCGCGCTGGGCAGGGGAGCTGGTCCCGGCTGCCAGAGCGATTCCTCGTCAGCATCTGTCAGGAAAGATTAATGCCTAAGTAGGTTGTGGGCTGGCTGCCAGCAGCATTTTTAATAATCAGATGCTGCACGCTGTTCGAGCAACCCGCAGAAATGAAGTTGCCTCGTTACAAAAGATGTTGACATCAAGTAGCTCATTTGCTGGGGATGTTAAAGCTGGTGACAACCCCAATTCACTCCTGGGGGTCTGACACCCCCCCAAACCCTCTGCTGGGTTGCAGCATCGTCTGTGCCAGCCCCAGGGCCTGCGGCCAGACCAGCCGGCTGTGGAGGGGTGTGCAAGCAGCACAGCTCCTGCAAAAAATGTAAATAAGGCCCCGAGCTGGTGCTTACAAGGCCTTGCAGATAAAAAAGGGGCAAATTCCTGCCTTCCAGGGAAGCAGCTGGGCTAGGTTTGGGATTTGGGGCTGGGAGCCCACACATCAGGGTCATGCCTCAGGGCATGGCCGTGGCTGCAGTGGCATCACTGGGGGAAGCATGACCCTGCAACTTGTCAGTGATGTCACTGATCCCCAGTGTTTGGGGTATGGTGGAAAATGGCTCTTTCCCATCTGTCAGCACTCAGCACCAAACTGCTGCCTGATGCTGCCATAAACTCCAGGTCACTTTGGAGTTTGCACTTCATTTTCCATTACCTGCCAAGAATAGTGTCTGGTTTAGGAAGAAATTAGAGACATATTAACGGAAAGGCCCCTTGCACCACATCATCAATCCTAATCCCGTAGGAGGGCAGGACCTCATGCACCCAGCCAGCCCTGCCTGGCCCAGAGGGGCTCAGACACATCCTAAAGCTTCATCAGGGCTGGCGACCCCAACCAGCCACCAAATCATCCTCATCCTCCCATAGGCTTGCTTGGCACTAGCCCAGCATTAAACGGGAGCTTAACCACCCGGAGAGGCTGGCCAGGATATTAATAGAGCCGAGGCAGAGCGTGCTGCTTATGGGTCCCAAAATAGGCTGCCCAGGCAAGGGGATGCCCAAGCAGAGCTGCCCTGGTGAGGGAGATCTCTGGAAGGGGGGTGAGGGCAGTGGCTGCAGCTGGGATAAGCTGGGAGCTGCTGTGGGCACAGGGCAGCACTGGGCCCTGTCCCGGGGCAGCGCAGCCAGCAAGCGCCGGCATTTCACTGCCGCAGTGAAAACACGTTTCTCCTCCTTGGCATTACAGAAAGGCTCCTGCGGGCAACCCAGGCTGACCCCCTTAAGAAGATTATGGGGCTATTAGCGGATTGGGACCGGGGGGAGGAGGTTTGGAGAAATTTGCTCTCCCACCCCTCAGGAAGGGACACTCAGGGTCCCCAGTGGGTGCCCTCCCACACATAGAGCCACGGGTGATGCCAGGGCTGTGCTCCCCATCCCTGTCCCTGTCCCTCTCAGCCAAAGGCCACCAGCAGAGATGAGGACAACCATGGGGTGAAGACACCCAGCCAGGCTGCAGCCAGCACTCAGAGCCCTGGCTGGGCTCATAGAGATGATTTGCTCTGGCTGTGATTTGCACCAAGCAAGCCCAAGCCCCAACACACCTACAACCCACCCAGTGCTGGCCACTGGCTGTGGTATGCAGCCAGCTCACCCGGGAAAGCTCCTTCCCCTGGAGCTGGATGGTTCCCAAAGACTTACATTTATTTAACCTGAAAACGTAGCAGGGTGGAAAGAAATCCAGCAGTGGTATCGACAGCAAAATCCCATTATTGGCCATGAAATATGTATGTGCTGTAACTGCGCGGGAAGGGGAGGGAACCAATCTGCATCCCCGGCAGTCTCTGCCACCGATCCTGGCTGGTCATCCTCTCTGTGGGGAGGGCAGGGAGACAGGCATCACAGGCAGCTCAGCAGAGCCCTGTTTTATGTGGCAGGGCACAGAATGAGTCCCTCCTGGTGCTCCTGGGGAGCAGCCCCGCTCTGACACACTGTGCCACAGCGCTGCTCGGGCTGGCAGAGCCAGTGTGGGGCTAAATATACTCTGTAGTAGTTCAAATTCAAGGAAGAAGTCAAAGCTGCGCTGTCTTGGTGCTTGCCATGTGCAATGCCCTTTGTATTCCTTCCCACGCACTCAGCCCATAGACCCCCTTAAATCTCCCCGTCGACTTCATATTTGGGGGGTATTTTCCCACTAGCTCCAGGGGGGAAATTCCAGGTTCATTCAGTTTTGCTCAGTGCTGCTCCCGCCACCACTTCCCATCGCTTTCTGTTGCTCTCAGGAGGCAAAAATGAAGCCTCAAAGATAAAAAAGCTGGTGAAAATGACACGCAGGCAGAAAGCTCGGGGCAGGGTGGGGATGCCCCAGAGCAGGCCTTAATTATAGCTGCAATTAACTGTTGGTCGCTGCTGGAGCTGGAGCAGGCTCTGTGGAATCAAGACCTCAGCTGTGAGACCGCAGAAATGAGGTAGCACCTCACCCAGCCGGCTCCTGCCCGGAGTCTGGGGTGCTGCGGGGCTTGCTCGGTGCTGCTTGGCCACGTTCCTTGCCAGGAGGCGGTGCTGCCTGGCCTGCCGGCCCTGCACAGACAGGCAGGGGTCTGGGCAGCATCCTGCACATTGCCACTCAGCACCAGCTCCAGAGCATCCCACCCACTGGGGCCCAGCCAAGCACCTGCCTCCAGGCCACTGTGGGGGATTCATGGCTGGATCCAGCCCCCAGTGCCTCCACCCAAACACGTCCCATAGGAAGTTTTGCTGGGATATTGTGGGACCGGTTGGGTTTTACAACCCGGGGACAGAAGGCTCCTGCCTGGGATGAGGGTGTGGATGCGGCCCCGCAGGGTACACCTGCTGCCTTACATAGCCCCAGCACTTAGCTTATTGATCACCCCTTTTCTCATCAAGCTGTGTCCTGACACCAGGCTCAGGAGCATCTCCACCACTCTTCCCAGTGCCCCAGTGAGACTCCATGATGCCAAAACACCCTTTGGGGTAATACAGCCCTGGCCCCAAGCCCAAAGAGGGAAGGTTTCACCCCAAAAGCAGCACCATCAGCTCAGTGCATCTCAGGAGCTGCTCCACACTCGGAGTCACATTTTAAATCAGCACCTAGTTAATTACCTCCAGCAATAAAGAAATGCCATGTTTGTAGTGAGAATCTGCTTTAAAATGATGTTTCATACAACATAAAAGGATTATTTTATAATTAGCTGTCTTCTAAACCCTGGCCTATTGAAATTATGATATTAAACCATACACCATTCTCTGCTTTTTAAATATCATCTGGAAGTTGATTAGTTTTGCATTACTAAAGAGCAACCCATTGAAATATGTAATCATCATGAGACCTTTTTCATATAAATGTTAAAATTTCTTTTTTTTTTATTTTAGTTTTTCTTCCCCCCCAGTAATTATTTGAGCTTTGCTTACACCAAAAAAAAATAAAAAATAAAAAATTGTTGAAGTAATTTTCCTGCAACGAAGGGATCAAAATAGTCCTGTGATTAACACCTGGAGCATCCTTCAGCATTCGCTGCCTGGCGCAGCTCCAGGTGGGAGTCAGAGCTGCTGCTGCTGCCAGCCCAGCTACCACCCTTAGGACCAGTGGAACAGGGTGTGATGCCCCAGGGTGGGATTCTCCTTTCCCAAGGGGTTGATCCTGGATCTGGGAACAGGGTGGGTGACATCACAGGATCCCAGCGTGGTAGAGGTTGGAAGGGAGCTCTGGAGATCATCTGGTGACACACCTCTGCTCCTGCAGGGTCACCCAGAGCAGGGGGCCCAGGATCCCATTGTCCAGGTGGGTTTGGAATCTCTCCAGAGAAGGAGACTCCACAACCTCTCTGGGCAGCCTGGGCCAGGCTCTGACACCCTCACAGCAAAGAAGTTTTTCCTCCTGTTAAGATGGAACCTCCTGGGTTCCAGTTTGTGCCCACTGCCCCTTGTCCTGTTGCTGGGCACCTCTGACAATGTTGCTCAGCATTGCTCAGCTCCCCTCTCAGGCTGCTCTTCTCCAGCTGAACAGCCCCAGGGCTCTCAGCCTTTCCTGGCCACAGAGATGCTTCAGCCCCTCAGCATCTTCACAGCTTCTGCTGGACTCTCTCCAGTAGCTCCTTGTCTCTCTTGAACTGGGGAGCCCAGCACTGGACATAGTACTCCAGAGGTGGCCTAAGATCAGGACATCTGCCCCAGGGGACATATCCATGGTTTTATACAGGGTGACGAGAAGCTTTAGGACAGACAGGGCTGTGCTGCAAACCATGACAGCAGGATGCTCAGAGCCTGGGACAGGACTGTGAGCTGAAGCATCACCTGTGGACACTTGAACCAGTGTGAGGATGTGGGGCCCCGTGGGCAGGGACACTTCTGCTTCCAAAAAGCAGTGATGGGAGCTTCTGGTATGCTAAATCCAAAAAAGAGAGGCCTTTGGGGGGCTTATTGACTTTAAAACTGCATAGAAATTCACGTGGGCATCAAGGGCTAAACTGTCATCACATGTGCTTGGGGACAGGTGGGTACCAAACTGTGCCACTCCATGAGGGGACGGGCACAGGGGAGGAAGGGCCAGACATCCTCATCCCTTTGTGCTCAAATGCAATAAAAAAGGAGCAAAGCCTGAGCTGGGAGGCCCAGGAGTCTCTGGGAGGAGCAGGATCTGTCCCGTGGCTGGGTTCTGCCCCCAGCTCCACTTGGCTGGACCAGTTGTGCCTGCACCCGCACAGGGAATGAACCATCTGGATTTAGATACACTTGAAATTCAGCTCCTGTTCCTTGTCAGTCATCGGAAATGATGCATTTGTTGTGAAATGAAGCCAAGAGAGTAGTATAGAAAGCTTGTTTTCAGGATGCCTTAAATAGCCAGGACATTTATTCTACAGGCAATGAAATTCTTACACAGTTCGGTCAAATAATGAGGATAATGTTTCTGGCTTAAGGAAAACACTCTGAACATCAGCAAAGGGGAAATGCACATTTCAGTTTATGATTCTAAGTTAGAAATATGCATCTAAATATACGTTTAGAAAATTGAAAGAGTGAAATAATACATTTTTGGCAGGCTTGTACTTGTAAAAGAAATTTCCAGCATAGATATGGCTTTGTATTAAACTTCATTATGTTGCTTAGAAATAAATAAATAAAAGCTATAGAAAATCGGTGGAGGTCTAGTGAAACAGCCGGGCTTTCCCCTGTGGCACATCCTACTGTGCGGCTGCACTGGTGGGACCTGGGAGCATTCAGTCCCTGCCAGAAAAACAGTCCCGAATTGACATTTGTGGATTGGTTTATGCAGCCTGTGCATGTAGCATTTGCCCCCAGATTTTGGGTTGATACTACTTTTCTGACAGTTTAGGGGACAAAGTGGTGTTGGTGAGTGCAGTGGGGCTGGGGACGCCCACAAGCTCTTGGCAGAAACTGGGGGGAGATGGTTCCATCTCCTCCTGCTGCCCAGTGAGCAGGCACATCCCTGGGTTTTTGGCTGGATACCACACTGAAAATCCCCGAAATATTTGTTTTCTTGCAATTTTCCCATGTAAACAATATTGGGAGAGTTTTCCTATTGTTTGACCTAAAGGACCCCAAACCCATTTGTCCTCATCAGCACTTTATTTATTTTCCCCACAGCAAGCACTCACCCTGCATGACCCAAACCCACAAAGCCTGAAACCACCATTCCCAGCAAAAAGCCACCCTAACCAGTAATGACACATATTTCTGCCCCATCACTGCAAGGAAAACTCTCCTCCAAGCAGTAGCACACTTTAAAATAACTTCAAATGTGCCTTTAAAATAAATTTAAAGATGCCTTTAAAATACTTCCCTTTCTTGTTTAAGCACATCATTGTTTTTTCTTGCAGTAATCTTCTCTGAGATTTCATGGCTGATTTATTGACTAACTCCTCCTGTGCACACGGAAAATCACCCGTTAGTCATGGAGGGCTTGGTGCTCCGCTACCCATCATCATTTTGCCTACATTTTAACTTGACATCAGCACCCAGAGGCTGGGGAGGGCACTGGTGTGTGCTTCCCAGTGGTTACACAATCACACAAACACCACTTGCTTTGAAAAACAGGCAGTTTGGGTGGCTAAAGAAGGGCTGTGATGGAGAAGGAGATGATGGAGGATGGAGAGGGCAGTGATGGAGGATGGGAAGGACCACAATGGAGGATGGAAAGCACCTCATCAGAGGGAAAAGAGTTGAGCTGGGAACAACCAAAGGCTGCGCTTGTGGCCACTTGCTCAAGGCAGAAGAAAGTTCATTAAGCTTTAAAGCAGTCTCATGCCAGTGGACATTATTTTTAAGCCTCCAGCATCCCTTTATCATTAGGCTTGAAAAAAGTATCAAACATGAATGATGCTAATGAGAAGCACAGGGCTCAGGGCCCTCCAGGCCCCTGGGGAGCGAGGAGCTACCATCGCCCAATCGGTGACCACCCTCATGTCCTGGGGTTGCTATCAGGACTGGGAGCACTGCATGTCCCCACCATGGCCATCCTGGCCCCAGACTCAGCCAGCCCGCAAGGCATGGCTGCCCCATCCTCAGCTGGATGCTCCTCATGCCCTTCCTTGAGGAGCTCCAGCCTGAATCCAGGGGCACAGTCGCATGTGATTTCGGAGCACCCACATCTTGTTAAACATAACTCTGACCTTTCCTATTTTTTTTTCTCTGAAAATATTCCAAATATTTTTCCAAAGCAAAGCCCCAGGGGATGCTATCTTCATCGCCCCAGTGGGCTGAGGAACTAGCTTGTTTTCCACCCACCAAAATAGCCACGATTTTACAGGGATTCATCATTTCTTTTCAGGTTGCTTCCCATCAGGTTCCCCAAGCAGCCAGGGGAGGGAGGCTCCCTACTGCTGCCCTGGGCCTGGGCTAACACTTCTCAGACCTCACGGAATTGCTGATGTGCTGCTTTTTTCCTTCTTCTCTGCAAAGACTTTGATTTTCTAAGGCTTCCTATTTCTTTAGCACCGACAGTTGCAGAGCTGATGGTCTCATCTTTTCAAGGGGTGTCAAACTGAAAGCAGTTTAAAAGACTCAGCCAGGATAACGGGATTGTCACTAGTGCTGCAAAATCCCACCTGGATCTCCCTCCATGCAAAGTCAGCCAAGGGGTCACACTATTTCCCAGATTAAGCCATTTTGAAGAATTTGAAAGTATGGGGGATGCTGAGACTCAGCTCACCATTGCCCATGGCTGCCAGCAAAGACTGAAGTTTTGGGTGCTCTGGTTTAATTCAGAGCAAAGACATTTATTCACCGTCCCCATGGGGCTATTGACTCCGGAGAAGGTTTCAGCTCCAGGAGACAGGTGGTGGGCAGAGGAAGAGGATGGTCGGCAGTAGGTTGATTTTGGAAGAAGAACCCAGATACAGCAGAGCCACTGCTCCATAACTCTGCCCTTACACCGGCAGGGACATGAAGGATGCTCTTTGCTACAAAATTGGAGCGACAGCGCATGGAGCCCAGCCCCGGGCTCCCGGCTGCTGCATTAAACATGAGCGGCCGAATCCCCGTGAGCAGCCCACCAGCTGCTGCTCTTCCTTCAGCAACTTTTAACAATTTAGGGCCCAAATTCAAACCCTTCAGACTGAAGGATTTTAATGGGCTTGCAATGAAAAAATCCCTCTGTCCTGAGAGCTCTCAAGCAGGGTCACGGGCTACAGTGAGCCACTGTCTTTTGTATTTCTATTGCTTTCGGGGCTCGACTTTTTTGCCCACAGCAAAAACCATTTTGTTTGAGAGGTGCCTTATCGCAGCTGAGCCCCATTGCGTGGCTGCTCGGAGGGGAATCTGACATCTGGCTAAGGCCCAAGGACTTCAAAGAAGATTTTAATCTAAAACTCTGCATAATCCTATGATAACATAACCTGAACTTGTTCTCTGAGTCACCCTTTTGCTACCAAACCAACCCAAACTTCGGTAATGTCCTGTAAGCTCCTAGACCAGCTCAGTGCTGGGAAAACAAGGGGATGTTTGTACATACTCAGAGCTGCAATTTAATCCTGCCTGTCTGGGGGAAGAGCGCAAGAGACTGGCTTCTCTTGGGAAAATATAAACCAGTTCCTTCTTCCTTTGGCATCCCTTGTCTGAATAAGAAGTTGGACAAGTTCAGCCTCTGAGGAGGACGATGCTGAAGAGGACCCTGTGACCAGGTCCTAGCTGGAGACCTGATATACCAGCATACTCCAATCCATTCCACTGACTTTTGGCCCACCATGGTCTTCCTCTGGACAGGATCTCAGCTTTCTCACATCGCAGCCTCTGCCCCAAAGTGCATGGTCCATGGGTAGCGTTTGGCATCGTCAGGGCGAGGGACCCAAGTCCCTCTTACTTACACCAACTTTTCCTCACCTTCTCCTGCCACGGCCACCTCGCTTAACATGTCCAGACCCTCTCCAGCCCTGGTACCCCGTTGGACCCTGCCTCCCACCCCATGCCAGGCACCTGCCTGCTCAGACGCTGATTTAGCCCTGCCAAGGGATTAGGATTACACACACTATCAAGCGAAAACATGCCCAGGGAAGAAAGCACTTAGTGTTGCATTATTTTTTTCCTAAGTAGGTAAATATCCCTGTTGAGTGAAATATGAATATCCATCTTCAGGGTCAGGATGGGATTTGTTGCTGTAAATCTCTCTCTGGGACAGCTCGCTTCACAAGGTTTAACCTGGCATGACCCAGGCTGGAGCATGAGATCTATGTCTCAGGTACAGATGAGGCCACTTGGTCCATCCATCCCATCCATCCCAAAAGACAAAGGGACTGAAGGGAAGGAAAAAAAACTGTGGTGAAACCCAGCTGCTGAACATCAACAACATACTGACTGGGCAGCTGCCCTGGGAGTGATCTGGGCTATTGCAGAGAGTATTTCATAGAGATGTTTCCTAGCAGGTCAATAGGAAGGTCAGTAGCCACTTCAAGGGCCATTTTATTCATGGGGTATTTAAATGTGCTGATCTTTTTCAGCATCCCAAAGGGCAAAACAACAAAGCAGCAAGGTAGAATAAATAATACAATAAAACAATACATGGACTGATGTAGGGGAACATGAGGGAACAGCAAGGATCTGGTTCTGCACCTTGCAGTGGCCATGGGAGCGTCTCAGAAGCTAAAGCCATAATCCATACTGGGCTTACCAGGCACAACAAACAACTGAGCACACAAATAATGACAGTGCAAAAATGTGAGAGCCCTTAAACTTCACACTAGGGCTTTCCTGAATGGAAATGGCTATGTCTGGGGCAGGGGAAGTTGTGAGAGGCACCCAAATGCTCACAGGCACAGAGGATGTGTGGGGACCATGCAGGCACAGCCCTTTTTAAGGTCCCAAGTAGCAGAGTTAGTGCTGGGCACACTGATTTTGCTGCTGGGGCTGGAAGAGAGGGACGTGACCTGAGCAGCAGCTCTTGGCAGAAGCCTGGGGAGAGGCTGGGAGACAACGGGGCCAGAGGTGCCTCTACCCACTACTGTTGTTCACAAGGTGGTTTGGGTCAGGGAGAAGCAACACATCACTGGTCAAAATATCTCAGAACCTCTTAATTTCATTTCTGAGGCTGTGCATTGGCATCTCAGCTTTAACACTAGTTCATTTTTCTATTTGCTTGCTGATCTTAGGGTATTTCTTCTTGGTTTGGTTTTTGGGTGTTTTTTTTGTCCTTTTAAGCTCGACTGTGAAACCACAAAAGCTAAAAACATTCAGAAAAGAAGATGAATAAGATAAGATCATCTTACAAATCACAGGACTTGAGGAGAAAAGGCTTAAGGGAGAAAAAACACCAACCACAAGCCCATGAGGATCACAATTCCCACTGTCAAGAGAGTCACACCTGTGGGGACGCTGCTGCAGGCTCTCTACAAGCAGGAGACCCCAGCACCTCAGCCTGACCAGTTCTGTGGGTCCAGCTACTGTCCAGCATCAAGCAGGAGTCTTCCCTAAACCCAGCAAAAAGAAATAACCACACAAATCTTGGCAAATGTGGTGATGGGGAGATGCATTTTCATGTCATAAAAATGCTCTTCAAATAATTGCTTTTCTTCATCTGTTGACATTTAATGATGGGAAGCCAGAATACAAACTCATTTCAGGCTGAGCCAATGTGATAGTGGGTTTGCAGTTTTTTCACTGAAGTAAAAAACAATAAAAATCCCCGTAGGTGGAGCAAAACAATTAATTCCACGCTCCGGACTTTTGTTTATTTTTAATATTTAATTGAGGTGAGGTAATTTTGTGACCAAGGGTCAGTCCAAGGCCAATATTTGAAGTGTTTCACTTAGAAAACAGTGAAACAAAAGGCTTTGACATTTGAGGAAGGTACATTGTTGGTTTTCCTGCTGCTATGCATTAAAGCATTGGTGGGAGAGTCCCCCTCCCCCCCCCATCAGGGGCTGCCTTCAAACCTCAGGAAAAAAACCCAAAATCTTAATCCTTATTTTCAATGTAGTCCCCAAATACCTTCCTTGATGACTCCTGTGCTTATGTTCCATAGGCTGATGATGTGACAGACACCTCCACTTACATCACGGGGGCGATTCCAGCAGCATCCAGCTGTCCGGCCACTGCCCCTTGCCCCTGCATGCTGGGATAGATGCTTCCCCCTCCCCAGTTCAGAGCAGCCCACGATGCTATTTGGCAGTTTTTTCATATCCATTCTTGTTTAAAGCCAAGCTTGCCAGGGTTTTCCTTCTGAACTAAGCTCTCAAACTGAGCGTGCCCAGCAAGGGGCGAGTCCCAGACCAGTCTCCACAGTCAGAGCAGAGAGCAGTGTCTGAGGGTGGTGTCTCCATCAGGGACGGGGTCAGTGACAAGCATGTCTAAGGGCTGTTGGGATGCTCTGGCGATGGGCTGGCCACCAGGCACATGCAGCCCCCAGCCCTTAAGCGGTGTCCGACTGCCTCTCACTGTGTTCGTCCTCCCACTGCCTGACACAGTCTCCTTCCCATCGTATATCCAGTTGCCTAAAGTACCCACTCACCGGAAGAAAGACAACATTTTAGAGGCAATTAATATCCAGGGAATATATATCTCTGCTTCCTATGCTTGTACATTTGTAACCCGAGGCTCTCCGCTCAACTCTTTCCCTCCTCTGTGATGCCCTCTGGGGACAGCTGAGCCATGGGGGGATGCAGGGGGTGCCACCCCCCCCCAGCACCACTGCTCCAACCCCACAGGCCTTCCTGGGTCCATTCTTTGTGGGCAAGGGTCGTCCCCAAAATCTGCTGAAGGCCATGGGCAGCACCCCAGGGGAGCTGCCTTTCTCCTCACCACGGCTCCTTTTTCCCCAGGGAGCCATGTCCTTGCCTTAAATCTGAAAGGCATTGCGAGGGCTGGATCGGGATTAGCTGAGAAACCCAGAAAAGGGTCGGGAGATTATGTTTCCATTTAATTAGCCACATGGATCTGCTTTCCCTCCAAAGACAAAATACACAAGCAACAGCGAGGACACTCCTGGACACCACATGTCTTTGAACTAAGAACATCTCCCACAGTCCATTTCACTGCTCCTCATCTGCCCAGAGCAGGGTGATTAATTTGAGCAGAGGGCTCATCGGAGGTCACTGAGCTCTATGTAGCCTTGAGTGATTTCCCATCCTGAACTCAAAGAAACCCACCAGGAGCTAGGACAGGCAGAACCAGCTGTCACCTGCATTCACCTATATCTGTGTTATTTTCCTCAAAACCCTCTCCCATCCAGCTGTCAGGCACCTAAGCCTGCATTTGCAGCTGGTGGAAATAGGGCACCGAAATTAATGCCCACAGGCACTGGTGTGATGGGTGTTATGACAGTGAAGGCTGAGAGATGGTCAAACCTGTCCCAGCATCCTCAGCAAGAGGAATGAAGAAGTTCTGTTGGAGTTGGGGAAAAGAGCCCATCTCACCCAGAAATTACTTCCAAAAAAAATTCCATTGGATATGATACCTCCATTGTGTTCATTTTTTGCAGAATAAGCCCCTTCTAGCCCAGCTAACAGCCTTGCAACTAGGGGATAATGGTGTTGAGGAGCTTCTGAACCAGAGAGCAGAGGATGAAGATGAGCCCTACTCTGCAGCTGAGGCTCTCGGTGGATGAATCCCTTGCCAAGCTGTGTCTGGTTCCTCATCCTAACGCAGGACTGGAGGAGACCTTGGGAAAGGCAGCATTGCCAAGCCAAGAGCACAGGTAGAGGCACAGCTTCTCTGTCCCCACACACCCAGCGTTGTGCGGCACCAGTGCTCCCAGCCCTCACCAGCTGAAGTGCTGCCTCTGCACTGACACGTAATTTAACACTAGCACAACATATCTACTCTGTATTGTGACCTTGAAGAGCATCCTCGTTAGGTGCTCTCCTTCCTCACAGATGCTGGAAGGTGTCAGAGTGGGTACTGCTCCCTGCAGGCAGGTTTTCTACTGGGGAATGGGAGGATCAAAGCCCGGGGAACAGAGAGAGGGAGACCAGGAGGAGCCCAGGTTTGTAAGGAAGGGTGAGGAAGCAGCAGGGCCCCTGGGCTGGGTGTCACCACGCCTGGGTTCTCCTCCTGGCAGTTCACTTTCTGGTTTTAGGATGTGATGCACCAATTTGCAGTGTGACTGGGCACTGTGCTTCAGCCCTGCAGAATGCTCAGGCTCCATTCAGCTAACTCCCAGTGCCTAAAAGTTGGATTTCTACCCCAAAACCCCATGTTCCCTTGTAAAGCACGCAGCCAGAAGAGAAGCCCGGGCAGCATCAGGTGCAGCAGCCACCCTAGCACACCTCTGCGTGCAGACACAGTGATTCATACTTCTTTCCTCATGGGAGGGTAAAATAAGCCTGGACTGACTGGCTCCAGCTGTGGCCACCAGCTTCTAGCTGCCAGCGTGGGGGAACATGGTCCCCCTGGGCTGAATCCCACCTCCCTCCCTCCTCCACCACCCCAAGCTGCCTCCTATGAGAGCAGCTCAGCCACAAGGCCACAAGCAGAAATGAGGCAGGATAAATCCCCTCCATCTTTTTTTTTGCTGCATCTCCTGGACCACGTTGTCATGGGCAGCTCAAAGCCATCGGGACGCTGCATCTCCATGAGGTGGATGTCTCACCTGCACCAGGGCTGATGGAGACATCAGGACACAGCCCTCACTACCTGTCTCCAGATGGGATGAAGTGCTTTCTAGAGGTGCTGTGCTCTCTCTGTTGGCCCTGGAGATCAAATGGCAATGCACTTGAATGAAATAAGAAAATCTGAGCAGCTCTTAGAGAGGAAGGGAGAACAGAGACACCCCAAAACCCCCAGGAAGCAGCCTGGCTTCTTCTCCTTGCTAGCTCAGGTAGTCTGTCTCAGCCCTGCTCCAGTCTCAGCCAGGACCTCAGTGACATGCTGGGGCAATTCCTCAGCACATCCCGGGTGAGGAATAAATCACAGCAACAACCCCCTCCTTCCAGGGCGGCACCCCAAAGGCAGCATAGCACATGTGCTCCGGCGTGGCTCATCCCAAAGCAGGTCCATGTGTCCTCTCTGCCCTACGGTCCCCCCCCAGTGCCACCAAAGCAGGGACTAGAGGCCACCCTGCGGTCCACCCTGCCTCACTGGCAGCTCCTCTGTGGAAGCACATCTTTTGCTGGGTTTCCATGGAAACCAGCATCGAACACATGCCAGCCAGGCCAGCTCCCACCCCCGGGAGATGCCCCACATCAGCCCCTGCATCTCTGTGGGTGCTTTTCCCTTCCGCTCCAGCTCTGGTATCGCCTCCAGCCCATCTCTCCTTGTGGCATTTGCTGGCCAGTAGCATTGATGAAGAGCAGAGGGACGGGGAGCAAATCCATCTGCTCTGCAATTCAGAGGATCCCATGGGCGCTCAGCACGTGCCCATTGGCGTGCCCTGCTTTCTGAGTGACGCGCTTGCAGGTGGCACATCAAAATGCCCGGCTCCTGGCGTGGGGTGATGCAAGAGATGCATTCCCAACAGGAATAGATTCACACGCCAGGCTTTTTCTTATTATAACTTGCTGCCCTGGGGTCTCAAACAGATTTCTGGCAAACAATCACAGCCCCGCTATCCTCGCCCGACCCTTATCTCTCCCACATACATTTCCTGGCAGCTCAGCTCTCCGCTCCTTCTCCCAGGCTGTCACTTAACGGCGTCACACTGGCATCTCAGCTGCGTAAGGACAGACATGTGCTCCCAGCAGCTCGGGGGAGGTGCTGTGCCGGGTCTCCTCCATCCAGCGCTGCAGGAGGGATTGAATTGTTCTGTGGAGCTGGGCTGGTGAAGGAGCAAGAGCTCATTCACACTGTGCCAGGCTGGTGGGCGGCATGCAGAGCTCTTCTTACCACTATCCAACTTCTCCAGGACCTGGCAGTCTTGTAGTTCCCCTATGCTATTAAATCCTTTATGAAACAGAAATTCTGTTATGCCATTTTGCAAATTAATCGCTCTCTCCCACATTTCCAGACACATCCCTCTGGTCACTCTCCTCCGCATCTTGCCCACTAAGATATCACAGATACTTCTGCAAATGCAGATGAAGCATCCACAGCCTCTCCTGGGCAATGACACCTGCCAGACAAAAAATATAGCTGAGAAGTGAATTCTTGCCCCTTGCCCCTCATCAGCAGCAATGCAAACCCTGTTTGCAGTTATCAGGAGATGCTTATCCAGTTCCTACCATGGGAGAGAGAAGACAAGCACTCTGCTGGGGGATACAGCCCCAGGCAAAGGAGGAAAGAGAGCAAGAGCCCACAGCCAGTGGCCACGTGGAGCTGCAGCAATTGCTGGCAGTGACTTGTGGCAGTGTCAGCAACCATAGCAGTACCGAGAAGGATTTTTAAACCCTCTTACAGATCCTGTGGGTACCCCTGGATAAGAGGTATCTCTAAGGAAAACATCCAAATTCAAGAAAGGGTGTAAAAAAAAAGGCCATAACACTTCCCAAAGGAAGATATTGTTTCCAGCTACATCCAGCTATGGGGCTGGTCTCATCTTGAATTGAAATCAGGAGGTTACAGTGAGGGATACAGAGAAGTGGTACCCTTAGGTGATGTGCTAACACATGTACTTGTAAGAAAAGGTGGATTATTTTCATTTGTTTGCCAGTTTCTTGACTGGTGAAGGAATTTGGAGACAACCTGTACACCTGACAGGACGTTTCATACCCCTGTGTGTTCCCACATCACATCCTGACTGATGACCAACTGGGGTCAGCAAGACCTGCCCTGTTTGGGTCTGGCTGCTTCACAAATCCCCAGCACCCCACCATTTAAGCAGGTACTTATCCCTAAACATGTGGCTAATACTCTTGACTGGAACAAAACTTGGGCAAGTTAAGCACACAGCCAAGTGCTTATTTCCTTCAACGGGAACTTGAAAATACTCTGTTTACTAAGGCAAAAGGAGATTTTATTTTTTTAATGCAGCCTTGAACTTACAAGCTCCTGAAATCCAGCTCTTTCATGTTGCTTCTCTGCTGTCTTTGCTTTCTGGTTGCATACCATGCAGTAAGGATGCCACGTCCTTGTCCCCACAAGCACTGAACCTTGTATTTATCTCCTGAAAATTGCTATGCAATGCAAATTACTCCATTTTCAAGAGTGCTGGGTGGACGGAGCACATTTTGAATGCGCAGGGCAGAGGATTAGGAACAGCCCCCATCATTCGCAACCGTTCTGCGCCAAGCAGGAATAAAAGTTTTGTACCAAATTAGAAACAGGGCTCCCATTCCTGCCAGCAGATCTGGGTTCTCTGAATACAGACAAAAAGAATGGAAAAAAAAGAAAAAAAAAGAAGGAAGGAAGGAAGGAAGGAAGGAAGGAAGGAAGGAAGGAAGGAAGGAAGGAAGGAAGGAAGGAAG
>JAAGNO010000772.1:0-16713 GCA_033439905.1 Ceryle rudis | reverse complement strand
ACTCTCCCAGCCTGGCCTCCCAGCAGAGGGGTTCCAGCCCTCCCAGCATTGCTGGGGCTCCTCTGGCCCTGCTCCAATAGGTTCCCGTCTCTCCTGTGCTGAGAACTCCAGAGCTGGACACAGCACTCCAGTTCTCCCTGCCACCCCATGCATCTTTTCCACTCTCTTGCCCCAAAAGGCAGTGGTTGGGCTTAGGAGATGAACAAGGCTGGACCCGGCCCCAGCACTGTGCAGCACCTCTGGTCCAGGGCTGTGGTTTGCAGGGCAGAGCCCATCCTGCTAAGCCAAATCAGATGCCCACTGCCGGGCCCCTGAATTCTTCAGCTCCAAAAGGCAGGAAAAGCATATTTCTATTCTGTGAATTTTCCCAGCAGATTCATCTAATGGATTCCTCTGCTTTTGCAGCCCAATACCAGGATTTCCAGGAGGAAGGAAGTCTCATTCCCAGTGAGAGTAATGAAGCCTCTCACCAGCAAAGGCACAAAGCAGCCATTTGCAGACCCAGAGCTTCGCGCCGGTTCCACATGAGCAGATGTGCCTCTCCTGCTCCCCCCAGCCAGGCATCCATCGCCCATCTCAAGGGCTTTGGCACAACACGTTGGGCCCCCACATAGACAGTCTTGACTTTGTGGGGAGTTATTGCAAAACCAGGAATGACCGTGCCTGTTCCCGTGCTGAAAGGCAAAGCTGCAGGCCAGCCTGGATCTCTGTCACCTATCCCAAGTTTATGGGGAAATGGGGACCGCAAAGCCATGAGTGCGAAGCAGCCGTTCACCCCCAATGGGATAGATCACCCATGTCCACGTACAGAAGCTGTCGCTCTCCAGAACAGAGCAAAGCCCAGCTCAGTCAGGTTTAGCTCTTAAAACTCAGTACCAGTGAGTCAGGAAAGGCAGGAATTTGCACTTTAGTCACTCATGCCAAAATCATCATGTGTCCAATGCCATGGTTTTGTCTAGGGCAGGACAGTGTCTCAAGCTGTCCTTGAGAACTTCTTGACCACCTTCCGACATGAAATCTGTCCCCAGCTAGCCCCCAATATTGACAGATATGTGGCTCAAATATGGACATGTAGGTGACAAGGTCCTGAGCAGCATCTTCTTCACAATGGATCTAAAAGAGTCAGAGACAGATGAGGCTGGAAGAAGACAATGCTAAGGAGATGGGGATTCAGGAGACCTGCAAGTACAGCTGCAGCTTGGAGGCTGCAACAGAAATGTAGGGCAATAAATTTATATAGTGAAAGCAACTTGAACAGTGATCAAAAGTACAGAGAAAGCATCAGGGAGATGGGGAAATAACAGAAACTTTAATTCAGGATTGTATCTGCCAGTGCAATAAATATTAAGTTGGAGAAAGGGGAGGCTTCCTTGGGAAAGCAGTAGCAAAAACACTGAGATTGATTTCCCATCAAACAATATTTGACAGAGTAAAGCAATTAAGGACTGAGAAACAAAACCTAATGTTAGGGGTGATAGGCAGGATAAATAGGTTTCCAAAGAACCAGTAATCTAAACTTTTGAGTTCACTTCAGGCCCACTGACACTGGCTCAAACTGAAGTGATCAGCACTTCACCAGTGCCCTTTGAGCACCCTCTGTCCAGAGAGTCTCTCCTGACATTCAAGAACCAAGAAAACATGTTTCCAACCTCAGGGCTCTTCAGGGCTGTAAAACTTGGACCCGTCCACAGAAATGACTTGCACTCCATCTAATGAGCCATGGCCACACATTGAGCACCACCATCAACCTCCCATCCCACAGCCACCAGCTCCAAAAGTGGTGAGGAAACACAACTGCACTCTTCTTTTTGCCCTCATAGGCCACTGGAAACTATTCCAGTTCACCACAGGTTCTTCAGCAGGATAGGTACATGCAACTGTGGCCTCTTAGCCTGGACACATCTGTACACATGCTCCCAAGAAAATAATTGCCCCTTTGTATAAGCATGAGGACTGTTGCTCTTCCAGTTATCTTGGCCAGTTTTTGTCCAATTTACACTAGGGGATATGCGCAGTTTGGTCTGAAGGCACCATGGAAAATGGCCCTGGATCTTTCTCTTTCAGAGAAGCTCATTGTTGCCCAATGAACCTAGATGAGTGGAGAAACTGGGAGGTTTCTGCCCAGTTGGATGGTTGATGGTGCATCCTGTGAGGGACATTTTGAGACTCCCACTGGCATGAATAATGTTGCAAGTAATGAGTTCATGCAGTGCCCTAGGTCAAGTTTTTACTCCAACAGAAACTAACTACAGCTTCCCAAGTGCTGGTAAATCACCAGTATGCAAATTTGTGTGGGGTCTTCTACTGCTGGGATGAGACCCCTCTTCTCTGTACCCTTGACGCTCCCTCAGTGAGCCAGAAAGCAAAGCTCCTTCGTCAACTCACCACCCACGCCATCCAGACCTTGCTGAGCGGGCTCCGCTGCGCCACGCGCCACAAGAGGAGCTCATCAAAGCAGCCTTTTAATTGCAATAGTAACAACTTCGATGTACAAAAATCCCAGCGAAATTTGCATGACTAATTAAATAATTAAACACAGCCTGACAACTGAGGAACGCAATCACGCATCTGAAAAGCAAAAACACCTCCGAAGCATTGGCAGCAAGAAATAGGAAGGGATTTGCCATCCTGCGCCTCCTACCAGTGAAACTTGCTGCTGGTTTGTGTCGTTTGGACTGGAGACTGGGCATAAGTAACGGCACCGCTGCTCTCATGAAGCCTTTGATCTCTGCCCAAAGCCTTGCTGAATCCTGAGCTCAAAATCTGGCCACACTGCCGACACTGGTGGAGCACTGGTGGGTGCTGCATGCAGCTCTGTGAAGACCTCTGTGTAGGGTCTCCTAGTCACAGCCTCCAATGGGAAATGTTCGAGATGATGCAAACCATGATGCTGGTCAGCCTTGGTGTGCTGTCCCAGCACCCCAGGGGGAACCTGGTATGGGAAAGGCCAGACTTGTGTCTCATCTCCCACACACCTCCCTAATTTAACCTCAGTCTCCAGCAAAAAAGCAAATCTCACTCCTTGCAGCCACAGGTACTGGACCCAAAGGGTTAAACTGTCATTCTCCAGCAAGGAGCAGGTGATCTACCCCATCTCCTTCAGCCCCGCTTTTTCAAGCAAACTTATCAAACACACTTAAATTATTAACAGGGAGATGGTCAGAACTGCGGAGGCTAAAGGGGAATGTGAAAAGATTAATCCTCTGTCACAACCCAAGCCTTGATTTCATAACCATAGAAAGATTCCCTGAGACTGTCCTGGGCTGCAGTGCAGCATCTCCCCAGGATGCCTGGGTTGACAACACCAAGACCTGATGGAAGCCAGGACCTGACATACTTTAATTTTTCAAGAAAGAGCTGCAGCAACACGGGCTTGAGGAAGGAGGGAGAGGAGATGGGAAATCCAGCCCTAACAGAAAGGCCTGGGATGCTGCCAACATTTTACATTCTTTGTGACACTTTTTGCTGCTGGCTCCATTGCCTGATGTGATTAGTCCAAAAAAAAAAAATTATCCAGTGCCTTCCCAGACCAGGGCTGTCAAGGTGGCTCTTGACTCCAGTTTTGCCCACAGCCAGCATCCTTGCAGTCACCAGAAGCCCCACAAGCCCCTGGGTACCCACACAGGAAGTTCTTTATTTCTTTTTCTCTGTGTTTGGTGATAGTATCTGGAAGAGCACTGGCCCACTTTCAGTTCAGATCTTATTGACACACAGACACAGAGGGGAAAAATATCTTCCTAGAGGAGTAAAGAAGGTCTAACATGCACTTTAGTTCCGGAATAGATATGCTAAAAGATTGCACCTTGCAGCACTGGCCACTGGAAGAGCAAAGTACTTCCTCCTCATCCCCAGCTTCTCACAAACCCTACACCACGCTGAAAGAAACTATCTTCTGAGTCAACATGGTTAAACTACTGCAAAACCTCCACATGCCCAACCTTGCATATGTTTCCACCATGCTTATATAAAGTGATTAGCAATAAACCAATACAAATCCAGTGTGTGGACGAAGTGAAATAGCTGGATGAGCCCATCGCAGGGCTCCACTGGAGCAGCTGTATGGCACACACCGAAGGTAGAGCAGCTCCTTACCACTGAAAGCTGAGAATCAAACCAGAGAACCACATTGATTTCTCTCTGCCCTGGCGTTTGAAACCCAACCCTTACCCCTGGGCTTGCTGCTGAATGCTGGGTGCTGGTGCTGGGGATGCTGGAGCAGGGCGGGAGAAGATGGCAGAGCCTGGGTTATCCGCAGCAAGAACAGATCCCCAAATGGCAGCACTGCTATAAATGGTGGTGGTGCCATCAGCAGAGCCTGGCTTGCCTCTTTGGTAGCTCTGCAAATAATTTCCATGCGGCTGAAGCATAAGTTAATAGACGAGAAACATGTAAGAGAAAGTATTTCTCTAATTTACTGAAGTTGCTGAGAAGCATCAGGACAATTTTTACAAACTGCTCAAGCACTTAGGAGCTTAAAGTCTGTCAGTCTCTAAAAGTTTATTATTTCTGGCTGTATTCACAAATCTGGGTAAGAGACCATCTAAGGAAAGCAGATCCATTTGGCTGCTGGAGCAGAAGTGTGTTGGAGACTCGGAGCACATAGTGGAGACCCAGGGCAACCGTGTTACTGCATTTGCCATAATTCAGAGCTTGCTCAGGTCACCAAGCCCAAACGTCCAAAAATGTCAAGAAGCATCCAAAATCAGGCCCAGAGAAACAAGTTTCCTTCATCCGCACTGCACTGGCACGAGAGCTTGTTTGGCTGAATACTTGTAAAAAACACTGCTCATTTTTCATGTCTCTGAACAGTTTCATACATTTGGCCCCAGAAGATTGTGTTTCAAAAACCAGGACCTTTTGAACCAAGCAGAAACCTGTGCTCAGGTTCCCTGATGCATGCTCAAGGGATACCCTGGCTCCAGCCTCCCTTTTCTCAGCATCTTGGTTTGTTGATTTGTGAAGCTGGTTAATACAGATCCACCTCCAGGCTCCTGTGCAGCTTAACCATTTGTCATATCAGTGATGTTGGAGCTGGGATGGGCTAAGGGTAGAAGAGCGACCAGTAGAGGAGAGATACAGCCACAAAGGTGACAATTGCCATGTTAATAATTAGCATCTGTTGCCATCAGAGCCTGTCAGGCAGATCCAAGCAGGGATGTGCTCTGAGACAGCATCTCCAGTGGGTTTGTGGCCAGTCACCAAGACTCTCCAGCTTCCCAGTCCCTAGCCTGCAGGGACTAGCGCAGACTCTTGAAGCCAGTGAAAATTGTGTGTTTAGAGCAGGGTTTGTTTAGCAACAGGAGCCTCTTCCTTGCCAAACAAAGCCCAGAGACTTTGCTTAGACCTTTTGCACAAATCTTTTGGAAAAGAGAGAGAAAGACCACCCCACAATGAAAACTCATGTTTCTTGCACCAAAAAGCACTTTATTCCTAAAGCACAAAGCCAAACATAGCCTGCACTGGCTCCTGAAGAAGACCTCACTCAGTCAATTCACTGAGCTATATACACACTTGCTGCTTCAGGGATTTCCAGCCCTGGAAGATGCTCACACCTGCCTGAGCAATGCACTCCAGGACGTGGTTACATTCCTACTGCTTCGGGGGCTGGTGTTTTCCAGCTGCACCTTGAAAAGCTCTGCCCTGCCATTGCAGCTTGCAGCTCAGGAGCCGAGCTGGGCAGAGGCTTTCACAGGGCCCCAGCACATACCTGCCAAACCACCCTGAGAGATGAACAGCAACACGCCCATCCCGGTCCTCTTGTATTTTAACAAACACATCACGTCTCAGTGAGCCTTAGAAAACACGCTCTGGAGTCACCTTCACTACCGGGCATCTTTTTTTCCATCACAGCAGTCCCCTGACAATGTGGCCAGGACTGCAGATCCAGCTGCAGAGGTGCCTTCCCCCACAGCCAGCCCCTTCCCACCACCTCTTCCCTCTGCAGACGGAGCAGTGGTGGGCGGCAGGTTTGCTGAGAAACCAGGAGTTCCGAAGCATAATCCTGAACAGATGGCAGCTCCAGCCGTGCTGCCTCAGAAGGGCACTTTTAAAAGTAAATAGCAACAAATGTTTTGGTGTGTAATGCGTTGAAATCTTGATCTCACACAGAGCTTATTTTCTTCTCCCCCCCCCTCCCAGCAGTTGCCAACGGCTGAGGACAAATGCTGCTGAAAAGAAAGAAGGAGGAAAAAAACCTCAATCAATTAAATGTTTTAGAAACAATTGTGTTTTGAAATCAACAAGAAGAATTCATGAAAATCAATCCTAATTCAAGAGGGCTGTACTGATTTGTTCGCCTTTCCCTTTCCCTGGGTAAGCAACCAAAGCAATAAAAATGATAGCTCCATCTCAGGCAAGGAAGCAATTGAAACTTCAAAAACGTTCAACATCGGCTGATGAAGCTTGATGCAGTCTCCATGGCCTGAAAGCTAAATATTCTGCAAGAGAAGCAATGTACCAGGCAGATGAGTGGGAGTTTCAGATAACTCCTACCACTTCAGCTTCCTTCTCCCAACACAGCCGAGCAAACCAAGGTACGATTGTCCTGCTGCAGGGGAAAGGCAAAACTGTTTGTATCAGCAAAGGCACTGCACAGACGGGAGCTGCCTCAGTTGCTCTTTGCCAGGAGGAAACAGCCGGTCTGCTCTCACACTGTGCCCACCCGGGCCACCACCATAGGAACAACAGGGCAAATCGTCTGGCAGGGAAACGCAGGACTTGCACTGCAGATCCTGCTGTGCCATCCGGAAATGCCACAGCCACAGGGACACAGCCAGCGTGCCACCAATCTGCAGTTCTTCATCTCACTGCACAAAGTTGTCCCAGAGGAAAGACTTCTTGGGAAACCCAAAGTGGTGGGGTTTGGGCACCTGCAGCTCCTCAGACCTGGTCCCACCTCGGCATCACAGAAGGAGAAAGGCACTTCTCAGGCTGTCACCCTGGCACAGAGGGTGCCTGGGGGTTCATGACCAGATGTGTTAATGTTGCCCCAAATAAATGACATTTCCACCAGAATTTCCCACTTCAACATAGGGTGGGGGGAGACACATCCCCCTGACACAGCTTGTCCTGATCTAAGCTGACCTGTAGTCATGTGATTATGACTTGTGCAAATAAATCGCATCTTACCACCTCAGAGGGCTTCCTGGCAGCGTAGACAGCGAGCAGAACCAGAGCCAGGCACCGGTACCCGCAGACTCACGTCATCTCGCCTTGGCACTGCTGACAACAGCTACTGAGTTTTGTCTTGAGGCAAGAAAATTCAGACTCAAGTGTGGGCTTAAATGTATTTGGAAGATAAAAGCTTCCTAGATTGGAAGGACATGCTCCCAAAGGAGGGTTTCTGTTTAACAGGCAGCAACAGCATCCCGTATCTCTGTGTAGCACGGGCTGAAATTGTTACTCACAGTGAAGTTGTTGATCTGTGGGTTGCAGACATCTTCCCAGCTCTCCCCAGCATTTTCAAAAAGGGAGCAGGAATCTGAGACAGAAAACAAACCTGGGAATAACAGTGTGCAATGAAATGAGGAAAGGCATTTAGGAGAGAAGGAGAAAAAACAACGGAGACTAAACAGCAGGGGAAGAAAAAAAAAAGGGGGGGGGGAATGTAAAAGACAGTCCAGAAAAGAATCTCAGACATCTTAGATTTGCACAGGTTAACATCTTCTTCAGACAAGGCTCTTCCACTTCTCTCTATAAAGTAATGAGTTTTGTCAGACTTCCATCCGCCCCGCACAACCACAAAAGTTAATCAGAGACACTCCATCCTTCTTCCTCTCCATCTTCCAGATGGAGATTTTAGGAGGGAGCCAGTAGGGACCTACGTGTCCTGCTATGGTCATAACCCAAGGGATTTAGATACCACTTGGTATCTCTGTATATATTTAAGGATTCCGTGCCTGTTCTGCTGTTTCCTGCATTGTATTCCTATTACTGCATCTGGAGCAGATGCTTGAGGACTTGGCACATATTCCTCTGTAGCACTGCAACAGAAATCGTAAGGAATATTTTCAGCAAATGGAGCAGCCCCTTTCGAGATGGCACCCAGGATTTGGGGTTCTCTTTATGATGCTTAATTTCCTTCTTGGTTTCTATTCCATAGGAAAACCCCCTGCAGTTTCCCTGTGGCTCAGCAGAGACCTGGATCTGAGAATAAGACATGAGGCGGGAGTTCTTACAAGGAAAAACAGGCAGATTTACTCTCTGCCAGCCCCTGCCTGGCCCAGCCCAGCGACACGAGCATGCGTTTGTACTGCCGTGCAGCGCAGGCATCACCCAGCAACCAGTGATGCCGTTCGCTCGCTGGAGACGGTGCAAGAAGGTGACCGAGTACCTCACGGCAGGACGGCCTCCCGGGGCTGTTCCTGGCATGGGGCAACCAAGGGGTGCAGCGCTGCCCAGCCCAGCCGTGACCTGCTGAAGGGTCATTGTCAATGTCAGCTGGCTTGGCTGGGCACCGGGCAATGGCCCTGCCTGTCCATCTGAGCCTCGTCCTGGGTCAGAGCCACCCATTTACCCAGCTGCACAGCCACGCTTGCAAGGAGATTTTTCCCTCCTCAAATACGTCCATTATTACGTTCAGTTAGCTGGGATTCACTGGGAACGATCTGATGTAGATGCGGGTGAGAGATTAAAACTGTGTTTACTCCTGAGCCAGCCAGTCATATGACCCATTTGCTACAATGGACAGAGGAATTACATGAATTACATGATCTCACTATTTTTTTTATGTCAGAACTGCCCAGGATATATCCTCAGTTCCTTGTTGGGCTTTGGTTTGACTGTTTTGTAATCACACACTAAGGTACACATGGCTGATGTGAGGGCAAGGCACATTTTATTTGCTTGACAACACTTAGCCAGAACATCTCTCCTGAGCCATCCTCCTCTGGTTAGGAGTACAGGTGCCATTGCCATCTGGCTTCTGAGATATCAATGACTCTGGTGTTAAGTTCATGCAGGTTAGAGAGATCATGATGGGACAGAGGAGATCTACGGTTGTCCCATCAATCTCCAAACCCCCCACAATCACTGATTCTTATCAGCTAGAATAAATGGCTGCTAAGACCCTCAGAGAAAACACATTTCAATTCTACCTCGGCATTGGGCTGTTGAAGGCAGTGGACTTACATCCCGCCTGAATTTTCTCTCAGTACCTTCATCCAAACATCTTCCAGCTTTGCACTCAGAGGTCAAATCCTGCCACATTTATCTTCAGTTCTTCACTGCTTAAAAAATCCCTCTCATTGACCTGTTTTGTTCTTCATATCAAGCAAAGGAAAGGAGAGAGGGTAGAAAGAAACAACACTCTTGTGTTGCTAAGGGATCATCTATGTTTTTCCCAGGGTGGTCTACTCAGAAACCAAGAAGCTATTAATATCTTACATTTACGCAATGCTGTCCATCCCAAATATGAAGACCCAACTAGAGGACTGTCTATGACCCATATTACCTCCTGCTGAAAGGTGGAATAAAGCATGTGCTTAATCATTCAGTGTAATCATCCCCAACAGTGTAGGAGGTGAAGAAAAGAACCTGGCGTTCCACAAAGAATTCAAGGAGAGAGAAAGCAAGAGGCAGCCAGCTTAATACTCATGTGAATGATGGATGCAGGTTGCCAGAGATCCCACCCCAGCATCCAAAGCTCATCAACGCAATTCTGTTGGGAGATCTGGGAATTTGTGCAGCACTTTGAAAAACACCCCTGCAGTCACAGAATAAATACTTTCAGCCAAATATTTTCAGCCAAACCTGGGATCTTCTGGTCTGGGCAGCAGTCAAATATATGTCAGATAAACTGGACCACTACAGAAGTCTGGATTCTTCAAGCTGTGACGATGCAATTTTCAGCATCTTAATCATTAATGCCAAAGTCTCTTGAGCTGGCCAAATGCTAAGTTTCTGACACTGCTGAAATCAAGGGGAGTTTTGGCACTGCCTGGCAAGGTCATGAGAAACAGCGCAGAAATGCACTTCTCTCGGTGAGTTGCATGGTATCTCCTGGCCACGGTCAAGCTCAGCAGGTAAGGATGGCTACATCAGGCCAAATCAATGGGCTGCCCAGCCCAGGCTCCTCAATTCTCCCTGAGGCCAATGGACGTTGTGGTGGGAGGGTACATGAGCAAGGCACACGTACAGCATCCCTCTCTTCTTGCACTCACAGCTCCTGACAGCCTGTCACCTGGGGATACCTTTAGCCAGAGGCAGTCATTTTGTGTATTTAATAACCTTTGATGGATCTTTTCTTCATTACTTTTTTCTTCCTGCTTTTTGAACCTGGATCGGGTTTAGCATCACACCAATATTTTGATATTAAGTGAGCACAGATACTCCAAATACAGAGTTTGCTTCAGGTACTGTTTCATCCTTGACTGAGATGTCATTTCCCCCGATACGACCTTCTCAGATTAACACCGCTTGTTCCACACGTGCAGAATTTCTTCTCCCCCATGCTTTCCCAGTGAAAGCAAGTCCTTGGCTCAGAGCATTGTGAGGAATGCTCACAAAGGTTAACTTCAGCCAAGGACAGACAGTCTCTATAGGTCTCTTCAAACTCAAAGGTGAGAGGTGATTCCCGTTACTCATCCTCTGCTAGAGGAGTGTGTCTTTTCCTACCCTGATTATAGCCTCTGCCAACTAAAGCCAGCCTTCATGAATCACATCGGTACTTACAATCAGGGTGTGCTGCATGACAATAAAATAACACTTGGTAAAGCTGATGCTTATTTTAAGTATTTCAACACATATTTCTAATAGAAGAACAATGTGATAACGCCGTAAAAAAACCCCATGAGGTTTTGCAGAGAAGAAGAGCAGGAGTTGCATGTAACGAATAGCATATTGGTACTTCGGAGTTAGCTTCAGAGAGCTGTGGAGTACGTATACACTCCTATTTTCAGGGGCTGAATTAGCATTCCCTCCATAAGATCACTCATCAGGGCTACTTGTGTGAACTAGAGCCGCAAGGTTTCTGGATAGCATTTATATGAAAACAGGAATGTTCCTGAAGCGTTGTAAATGGAGCTGCTTAAATTTGTCTATCCAAATCTTGCATCTGATGACAGTAGCTGAATGAAATGACACTCGTACACCATCAGCTGCATGTCAGAGCTTGAATGCTATAAATGCAGAAGGTTAAGCTTGGTTTCACCAGGGCCAAGCAACACCTGGTTTTCCTACACAGAGAAATCAAGACTATGCCTCTAACCAGCGTTCCTGGATCATGGCAGGAGTTGTTTCATTCCTACTAAATCATCACCCTTAATACTGCAGAAATAAGAACAGTAAAGGGCTGACATGGTCCTTGGCCTCCTTAAGCTTCAAGCCAAAGTCGGCTACCCTGACCCATTTTTGGCACTATCTCACCCTTGCCTGGACAAGGACAACGTTGTACAGCTTCGGTTTCGTGTCTTTTCAAGGTTACCAGTGCACCTGCTGAATCATTCCTGTTATATGTTTCTTACTGCAGAAAGTGGATAGAAGTAACCTTCTTCCCCACTTCTAGTTCTGCTCCATTTAGGTTCTCACGTCACCACAGAAGTATGGATATCCACACCACCACACGGGCAGAAATTGGATCCAATGAAGGGACAGAAAATAGCACATCTTTACATCAACCTGTCCCCAGCAATGAAAATACCCACAAAGGAATCTGTACTGATTTCCTCAGTGGTCAGCAGCAAAATAGTTAATAGTTTAGCTTCTGATGTTTTTCTTGTAAGCCTACAAGCCTTTCTCTTTATCTGCCCTGTGTCCCTGAAGCACTAGAAAATGGAAAACATAGACACTGAAAAGTCTCCTTAGAGCTGGGAGTTGAAAGTCGCTGCAGAAAAGGGAGAGGAGTTCACACCTCATTAAGGGTTATTGACAAGTTCTTCCTCACTTTGAGAAACTATAACTTGGGGCTTTCTGCAGACTGAGGTAATGGCCTATTTCAGGCCACACAGTAAATTTCTTTTCACAATAAGCAGTAGAAACCCTTACTTTTACATTAAAAAAAAAATAAAAAATCTTTATTGTGCAGAAACTGCTGCGGATCCCTGGGAAAGAGTTGGTGTGAGGCACAGTACTGAGCAGTGCTTTCATTCAGCTGCTGTCTCCTGGGACTGGTAGACAGACCAGCTCCAAGAGCTCCTCCAGCCCTGGTACATGCCGTTCTCCGCAGTTTCCCCAGCAGAAATTCTGGCTGCCATTTGTTACTTTCCCCCGAAAACATTCCAATCTCTCTCTGTTCTCCTCTCTGTGTCCTGAGAGACTTGAACACAAAACTCAGCAAGGTTAGTTACCAGTATTTTGAAGACACACTGTTGTATATCTCTGACATGCAAATGTGTTAACCACCACCACTCCAGGTGACAAATATTTCCAGCCCCATCAACCTTAACCCAAAAACTCCCCATACTCCCAAGACAAGAGCTGTCAGTGACTGCCAGGTCCTGCAGTTACCGTCGTCCACCCAGAGAGGCAAGAAAAACTAACAACAAAAGAAGGATTTTCAGCATTTCCTCAGCTTGGTCAGGACGTTCAACTTCTTGACACGGTATTGCAGATCAGATTCTTATCCACAGGTTTTTGCTGTTGTTGTTTTTTAAGAATCTCAATATATCAATCTTGTTTTGATGCCAATTTTTCACTCAACACTTCCTCCTCCCTTAATACTCACTCATCTTTACTTCTTCAAGTTGCTAGTCAAACTCTAAGGTGCTTCCTCATTTGATTACCTGGAGTAGAAGATATTTGTGGGGTATGGAGTAAGAGTGAAGTAAGGATATTTGCAATTTGACCTAGTATCCGTGCATTTCATTAATCCTTCCTCCATCAACCACTTAAACTTTATGGGCATTCTTATTGCCTCTCATTGTATTGATTTCTGTCCACTTCTCCAATTTAGTGAGATCATGCAGTATTTTAAACCTGCCTTCCACTGCATAACTAGGTTTAGCTGGGGGGTAATTGACATCAATTTAAAGAATGAAAAATTAGGCTGAATATCCGGGGAAAACTTCCTAATGGTGAGATCTGCTAGAATGTATTGCTGTCTCTCCATGGGATTGGTGGCTGTTCCATTAGCATGTGCATTAAAACCATACTGAAGGAATATAAGATTATAGATTGGACAGAACAATCCTCAAGTAGGAGGGGAAAGATTTTGCAGCTTTGCCTCCTACCGTCATCTCATCCTCGATTTGCCTGGGCTGGAAGAAAAGCCAAATCTCATCCTGGGCTGCATCCCCAGCGGCATGGGCAGCAGGTCAAATGGGGGGATTCTGCCCCTCTGCTCCACTCTGGGGAGACCACCCCACCCCCCAGTGCTTTGTCCAGCTCTGGAGTCCCCAGCACAGGAGAGATGGGGACCTGTTGGAGGGTCCACATTGGAGGTCCACTGCCACACAATGCTGGGAGGACTGGAACTGTTCTGCTGGGAGGCCAGGCTGGGATAGTTGGGGTTGTTCAGACTGCAGAAGAGAAGGTTCCAGGGAGACCTTCTGGTGGCCTTTCAGGACTTCAAGGGACCTGTCAGAAAGATGGGGACAGACTTTTGAGCAGGGCCTGTTGGACAGGATGAGGGGTGATGAGTTCAAACTAAAAAGAGGGAAATTTAGAATGGAGAGAAGGAAGACAGGTTGGTAAGAAACCAGCCCAGGTTGCCCAGAGAGGTGGTAGAAACATTGCAGGTGAGGTTGGCCGGGGCTCTGAGCAACCTGCTCTAGTTACAGATGTCCCTGCTCCCTGCACGGGGGTTGGACTAGATGAGCTTGAAAGGTCTCTTCCAACCCAAACCAGTCTCTGGAATCACAGGATTCTATGATTCTAGGAAGAAAGAGTACTCTACAAGCCCTTGATGTAGGTAGTCAGAGCCCAGGGTGGTGAGGTGTGCTAGTGATACTCATCACCCACAGGAAGACAACACACCTCAGGTCACTAAGTCATCACCTATCCTGTAACATCACTTTGGCACAGGCTGTTCTGTCAGTTATGGTACCAGCCTTCACTTGTTAAAGAAATGACTGATAAATTCTTCTAGCGAAACAGTTGAAAACTGATTGCGGAAAGAAGCCTGTTGGTGCTGAGCTTTAAAACACACTGCTGACTCTTAGGTTTGTGAAGATAACAGTCTGAGCAGGAACAAGAGTGTTCTTTATGCACCTTGAATGAAATAGTTTAACTGCAGGAATGTCCAGAGAAACGGTTCTCCTCCCCACCTTTTATGGAGAGGTTCCATCATATTTAAGGGAAACAAAGCACCTATTTTCATCTGAAGTTGCTACTGCCAGCAACCACCTTTTATTAAAAGAGGACTTCTGTCAGCTCCTGAAAAATGGAAACAGCATTTTCAGCAACAAACCTCAACATATTTATCTCACCAGCCAAGCAGGCTCGTACATATTTTGATTGGTGGCGGAGGCAGGCTTTTTTCCTTTTCAAGTTCTTGAAATTCGTCTGCCATGAATAAGCAGATTTTTCAAAAAATTAAATTTCCCTCTAAGAAAATTTCAAAGGAAACCTTTCCATCAGCTCTGCTCAATTAGCAGCTGCTTAAAAATGGCTCAGAAAAGGCTCGATTTCACAGCTGCTGGCCTGGATCTTTCTGAGAGCTGAGAGAGCAAGGAGAAGACTTGCCCATTTCTGATTTTACCTTAGCAAAGAAAGAAGGAGATATTCGTGTAGTGACGAGGATGTACGTGGGGAAAAGGACCGAGTGTGGACTCTGCATTGGTCAAGCAGAAAAGAAATCATTTTCTCCGTGGCAGGAGGCGCAGGCTACAGATTTGTCAGCTAACGAGTAGCCAGAGGCTGATACAAAAGACTAATTCTCTTAGTAAACCCCTTGGAGAGTATCCCAATATGACTCCAAGGCTGGCAAGCTGCTGGAGAAGATGGGAAATAAACGCAGCCATCTCATGAGGACACTGCCTCTGGATTTCTTGACCATGCTTTTCCAACATGGCACTTTTCATAATGCCCTCTGGCCAGAACCATTGAAATGAAACCTATTGACTGAAATTCTGATCCTATTGATTTTCCATGAGAGATTTGCACAAATATGAAAGAGCAGGAACTGCTCTGTAACCACTCCCATCCCCAGCTATTCCCTGCCGAACGCAGGCAGTCAGCTTGCTTGCCCATCTCAGATTTATTCCAGAAGTAAATTACACCCAAATTCAAATATACAGTACCTATTAGCTCACAGATGTGTGGTAAATATTGCTGGTCCTTGAATAGCCTAACAATATTTATGGGTTGCCTTCTGCTTTCCTTTGTCTGCTTCTGCCTCACGTCTCTTCTTTATCTCGTTAACCGCACGCCATGTTCTCCCCCTTCATTGCAGAGGTGTGGAGGGAAAATGGGTGGAACACGTACTGGGAGGAAAGTGGGATGGGAAACAGTGCTGGAAGGAGATGATGTTTGCCTGGAAGGAAAGCACCAGGGAAGTTGTGTTTAAAATACTCTAAGGGAGATTAGAAATCATATTTCTAACCCAAGGGAAGGGTCCTGGATACGGGAACTGGCGAGCTCAAGACAGCAGGTCAGAAGATGCCAGAGGAGGTGGTGAACGGAGGTGAGAAGTGGAAAACCAGCAGAGTGTGCGCACACGCTCACCTACACCCAACACCACAAAGGGGAGTCCCCTGCCTTCCTCAAGCCCCCATGAGGCAGCTCCACAGTCCCACTGTTTCCTTCCCACAACACAGGGACATTCCTGTCACTGTCACTCCTCCTTTAGCCATTTTCTTTTTTGGCAGGGAGGTGGAGTGGGCTGTAGAGGCAAAATCAGCTGCCTCGCCACTCACATCTGCTTCCTACCAACCAAACATCGCTTGGCAGAGTTGTTGTTTATTAAAGTGGTGGGTGTCCTCTCTATAGATCAGGCAGTAGCACTTGATTTTGTCCATTTTAGTTTGAGGCATTTCATCTTGCTGTGCTCCAGTAGTCAGACTGTCACATACCAATCAATGTTATGGATTAAAGTTGAATATATCGTGACTTGTCTGGGCCCGCAGGAAAGCATTTTAAACAAAGTTCCATTTATTTTATTTTCCCTGTTGACATTTGTTTTCTTCTCTATTTCAACATTGTGAAATGGCAAAACCTGCCAGCAATGTTGCGGGATTTTATCCTGCTAGAGTCCCTAAGTAATTGTTTCATGTCACGGAACGGTTTAGACAAGCAGGCAGGTCATCGGTGTGAAGAGATCTATGACTGCACTGCAACAGGCGCGTACGAAAACTTCTGTTAATTACACTGATGGAGAACATAATCCAAAATGGTGGTGAAACTCGACGCCTTTGAGTCAGGCGTGGAAATGATTCCTGTCGCAGGTGTTGACTGAACTGATTTAGCCGTGAGGAGCCTGAGAAGGGCTCCTGGCAGGTCACCCTCGCCGCACCGCGGGGTGAGTGCACGGTGCAGCGTGCGGGTGCAGGAGCTGCGGAGGACCCCCGCGGGGAGCCGGGGCTTCCACGCTACGTGGGGCTGGGGTAAAGCAGCCCCGAGTGCCGCGTAAACGCGCTGCTGCCACCCCAGCCCAGCCCAGTCTCGCCAAGCACTGAGGTGCTGGGCCCTGCGCCGCTGGGCCAAGTCAGCCCCCGGCCCCCAAAGCCCGGGAAGGGGGCGGCAGGAGCCCGAGCCACGGCCGCCCCCGCCCGGGTGACGGCAGCGGCCGGGGGCAGGCTCCGGGAAGGCGCCGTGCGCGGTAACTGCAAGCGCCGCCTG
>JAAGNO010000771.1:27368-41004 GCA_033439905.1 Ceryle rudis | reverse complement strand
GAAGATTTCCCTGCCACCTGCAGGGGGTTGGACTAGATAACCTTTAAAGGTCCCTTCCAACCCAAGGCACTCTGTGATTAAAAAAAAAAAAAAAAAAATTCTACTTCCTGAAGGAGTATATTTGTTTTGTTCTTGACAAAAGTGGTTTTTATTTTGCTTTGGTTGTTTGTAATGAGAAGGGTAATGACAACCATTGATATTTCAAGGCTCTAAGGAAAGTTACAGTGAATGATATTTGTTTTCAGGTTACCAGCATGTACAGTATCCTTCACTGAAGATTGCGATCTGGGTTTGTTTAATAGAAAAAATATTAGTTTCACACCTGCACAAAAAAAAAAAAAAAGTCTTTGGTAACTCAACAAACGCCAGGAGCTAACTCATTGCTGACTTGGCAGTCCTGGGGCCTGGATGGATGTCAGACATCGAACAGATTTCACACACTTGAAATCATAGAGAACACTGCAAAAACAGAGCTAAAAACCCCAGCAAGCAGAGAAGAATTGTGAATGATTTGCAGATGGAGACACTGGGTTGGGGAAAATGGTACTTTCTACACGTTTTCCCATGCCAGAATTGAACCTCCACAGCACAGCCCTTTTTCTAATTCAAATTATTATTTACAAAAGATAAATGGGGATTAAGTGTAAAGTTTAGTTCTGGATTTGAGTGCAAGGTTTAGCAAAATTTCTGGGCTGAATTAGTTTAGAATTAGATAATTCCTGATTTTAAAAGGTCATCTATAAAGACTATCTATGTACAAATTCCCCCAGATTCCGCTTGTCTTCAGATCTGATGTTCTGGCATTAAGAATTTCTAGTACTTATGAATGAGTGGTACTAAAAATAAAAGCAAATGGAACTGTTGTGGTTGCAGTGAGTTAATGCATCATGTGCAATTGCTTTAAATGTGCTTAGGTCTATTTAATAGCCTAGAAATTTCCAAGATCAGCCTTTGAGAGGTTTTTAAGGTTAAAATTATGATTCCAGTGGCAGAAGTCTGATCTCACCCTAGATCCTTAACAAAGGTTTTCCATTTCAGCCCAACTCTCAGTGAGTACCTGGTCTCTTGGGGTGATGAAAGCTGTTGGATTTGGGAAGATCCTCAGTGTTTTCTCCTGTATTGCTGACAACAGTGTTTTGACCATACGAATATATGATCCCTTGATCCTGTAGATGGGCCACTCATGGCTGGTGGTGTGACTGTGCTGTGCTCAGTATCTGAAGATGCACTCTCGCTTTCTTCCCCAGAGCAGAGGTTGAGAGCAGAAACTATCGCAGGACAGCTGCAATGAAAGGAATCACCTTAGACCAGAGAGATGAAGACTGGGAACTCAAGAAAGAAGAGCTTGAGAGAAACCCACCATGTTCTTGGGAAAATTACACATCCTCTGCTCCAAAGAAAAATAAAAAAAAAAGGGAGAAGCAGTAGTGTCCCCTCACTATTTGGCACCACTGACAACTCACAATGCAGAGCAGACACTGGCAGACTGCAGACGCCTCTGCAAGGTGAAATATGGATGAGCAGGAGAAGCAGATGGCGGCAAGAATGCATCTTTGTGATGTACTGTAAATACTGTCACTAACAGGGAACAGGGACAAGTGCTTCTGTCTCTCTGTGTCTATATGTATCACATCTCAAATATCAGAAAACTGCTGAAGATGTTTAAAAACACTAAGTCACTGAAATGTATAGATTTAGAGAAATGACAGCAATTACCTGCATTGTCTGGGAGAGAATTGGTTTTCCTCCTAATTTATCCATGAAAGTATATTGGACTGAGGGTCTCTCACTCTGGTGGCATCTGTGGCTTTTACTTCTTTGCTTCTGGTCCTGAGTCAACAGGACTATAGGGGCTTGAAGCCTCTGGTGTTGCCTCTCCTTTCTTGGGAGTGGGGTGTAGTTGCTTCTTCTGACTTCAGGGAATGGATTGAAGTTGACATTTTATAGGACATATGGATCTAACAGTGTGCATCTACCATTTCTGACCCAGCAGAAAGATCAGACCCAGCTGGACTGATCAGTTGGATCAGTCTGATCAGCCAGGTGGATGCCCTGTGCAGGTAGCAGTATTGAGTGTGCAATGTACCAAGACCACATCACCCCATCAATGCCTCTCAAGGAGGCCATTCCTGGTCCATTAGAAGGCAAAATGTGCACCTCGTTACTGCTGTCAGACATCTGTGGCTGCCAAGACCTTTAGAGCACTGGGCAGTCATTTCTATTGACATCTGACATTTTCTAAGTGTCTGCCTTCTTTCCCCTCCACTACCCAAACCAGGTCCTTCTGGAATACCTTGGTTACAGGTGTACTTCTCACCCAGCCACAATGCTCAGGCATCACAATCACAGCCAACACTTCTCTGATCTATCTCCCTCTTCTAGATTTCCAGGGAATAATTCAGCCATCTAAGCACAAGGTGTTTAATGCCACTTGGGATGCTTTTGATTACACATGGTGACCCTGCAAGTTCCCTGTGCTGCAGTTCCCAACCTCTTGCAGATGACTCGGATACCCTAGGACTTCTCAGATGACTTGAGATGCCTATGTTAGTGCAAAAGAGTAAAGCTCTATCTTGGTGTGTCCTTTGCACATTTCAAGCCATAAGAACCATCCACTCCATTCACAGTTGCCTGGCTGTTAATTAGTGACAAGTGCACATGGATACATAGGCCTTCACTTCACCATTTCAAATTAACATCCCACTCTCACTCATGATCTATAAGCAGAAACTCTTCCTCTGGGTTGATTTCTGGTAGAATATGTAGAAATTTGTGAGTCCTTCACACTGCTGTCCTACAAGATGACCACATCTCCTTTACTGAGGGAAAAGAAGGTCTGATAAGTCTTCTGCTAGTTGACATACATTAAAGTTCTTTTCTCAAACATACAGGTGAGCAGATTCTTAGAAAGAGAAACCATGCCCAGCAGGGCTGATGCTATGCCTGAGACGACTCTCGGGAGAGCATTTTGAATATATCTGAATTCTGCAGAGCTTCAGGAGGCCTCTGAGGTCTGGGCTCCACACCTGCCCAATATACTCTTTCTGGGTGACCAAGAGAGACAGAAACCAAACCTGCCAAGATGCAAAAGTGACCCCTTGGCACTTGGCATGAGGGAAGACATCCTGCTGGGTCTGAGCTGGCCTGGCTGAAAGAAACAAAGAACTCAGTTTCTGCTCGGTTCTTGCTGAAGCTATTTCATGTTTAGGCAATTTACTGTGGTAGGTTGACCTTGGCCAGCTACCAAGCCCCCACCCAGCCATTCCTTCACCCTTGCTTCTCAACAGGACAGTGGTGGAAAATGAGGTGGAAAAGGGTCTCATGGGTGGAGATAAAGAGAGAGAGATTAGATTCACCGATTACTATCAGAGGCAAACCAGACTTGACTCACAGAAAATCAATTCAATTTATTGCCAACAGAAAATAGAGTAAGACAGTGAATAATAAAGACAAAACTCAGACACACGACCTCCGCCCCCCTTCTTCCCAGGCTCCCATAGAATCATAGAATCACAGAATGTTAGGGGTTGGAAGGGACCTCGAAAGATCATCTGGTCCAACCCCCTTGCCAGAGCAGGATCACCTAGATCAAGTCACACAGGAATGTGTCCACTTCACTCCTTCATTCCCAACTCCTCTATGTCCTCTCTACAAGCAGCACATGGAGATGGGGAATGGGGCTTGTGGTCAGTCCATAATGTGTTGTCTCTGTCATTTCTTCCTCCTCATGCTCTTCCTCTGCTCCAGCGTGGGATGCCTCTAACAGGAGACAACTCTTCGAGATAAGGCTGCTTTGTTGTGGGGTCTTCATGGGCTACAGTCCTTCATGTCTACCTGCTCTGGTGTGGTGTCATCCACGGGCTTCAGTGTGGATATCTTCTTCAACATGGTTCTCCAACTTCATGGATAGCTGGGGGTCAGTCTGCCTCACCATGGCCCTTTCCATGGGCTGCAGGGGAATCCCCGTTCTGGCATCTGAAGGACCTCCTCCATTTTATTCTCCAACTCTGTTCATTGTAGGACTGTTTCTCACAAGTTTGCTCACTCCTTATTTCCTGGCAATGTTTCTGCCTTTTTGTAGATATGTTTTCCCAGAGGAGTCACCAGCAGCATTGATGGGCTGAGCTGGGTCCTGTGATGGGTTCAGTGGAGCTGGCTGGAACTGGATTTACCAGTGACACATGAGCCTGGTGTGGGAAGTGAGCTTTCCACCCAGTCTGTCCAACCTGAGACCTTTCTCCACTGCTGTTTATCAGTCAGTGACCACCTCTGGTGAATAACAGTGGTCATCATATCGACATTGAAGTTATAAACCAAGGCAGGATGATGAAAGAACTTGTAATATTACAAAGTACACAGCACAGCAGAAATAAATATACAACAAAATAGATATAAACAGGTTGTTTAGTGAAGTAATTTAACTCAAGTATCCAAGTCAAGTGAGAATATGAATATATTTAACTTATCAAAACTTAGTTATAGAGTTTTCCCAAAGTTTTTATAAGGTGGGACATCTCTATCATCTACAGTGCTTTGAGATTTGCATTAGAGATCAGATTACTTGGGTTTTATAATAAAATATCATCATTTTCAAGGGGCTCCAGCTTTTCTTACAGAGTTCCTACCCTGTGCAAGCCTTGCACTTGAGACAGGGCAAAGTCCTCAGCAGTGTCTTTTTCAGTTTGGGATTGCTGAAAATCAGGATAAAGGAATGAGCAACCGAAAGAGCATACTGGAACACTAAGATGAGAAACGTCATAAGAATTTCCTTCTTTGAGGCATAAATCAGTGACAAGATGAATCCTGTAAAGTTAATGCTGTAAATGACAAAGAAAGACAGAATGGATTTAATGGCTCTGATATGGGCATCCATGCTGAAGGTGTTCACTGAGTTTGTCTGCATCTTGCGTTTGTGTCTCCAGAGTGAAATGAGGAGAAGAAGGGCAGAAAAAATCACTGCTGCGAATGCAGTGCTTAATATGAAACAGCTGATTATAAAAAAAGTTAATAACCGTTCATTCATTCCAACACTCAGATTCCACAAATTGCTTGGGGTCATAGAATTGGGGTTTTTAAACATTGCTCTATCCACAATGCTGTAGGCAAAGGTGCTGATGAGAAGGGATAAAAACACCGAACCCAACAGCAGCCACGGCACGATCCTGTCGACTTTTGCTTTCATGTAGTTGAAGAAGGTGTGCCTGAAATTTGCAATTTTTATACAATAAAAGACACAAAGAGAGGCAGAAACCCACACATTGGAAGCATTTAAAAAGCTTAAAAGAGCAGAAAACAGCTGGGGCACAGGGTGAACATAAATGCAGCAGGGGTAAAATACTGAAATGAATGTATATACCCACGCGATGCACAAATCCCCAAACCTGCAGCATCCCAGAAAGAGCAAGATCTTCTCGTTAGAGTTAAAGCTTTTCCTTTTGACCCAAGCAATGCAAAACACAGAAACAATGAAAGCGTTTATCCACATGCCAGCAAATGCCTCAAGTGTGATGATAACCATGGTCATGGCATTGTGTGAAGTGGCATTAAATGTATCTAGAGAGTAACAAGCTGCCATCCTCCAAGATGGGAGAGGTGCTGTGTCTGAAACGTAGGTTGTGGCACCAGAGCTTAGCGCGGGTTGTCAGCTGCTGTTCCCCAAGTGTCCCCTTAGGGAACCAGGAGCTTTATAGAGCCGGTGGTGGTGGTAATTTTTGGTGCTGCTCCTATTCAGAGCAGGCCAGGTGCAGGGATGCAAATGTGCTGGGTATTCCCTTACCTGTGGTATCAGGGTCAGTCTTCAGGATTTGAATTTGAGTTCTGAAGAGCTGTGCTGGGTGACACAAACAAAGTAGCTGCTTTTCTGAAGTGCACATGTTGTGATTTGGTGAGTGTCCTCTGTTTGATCACTGTCAGGATTCATGACCTGGCTTCTGGTGTCCCTTGGTGATGTGGTGCTCACACAGAGGGGTGTGCTCAGTCAAGCAGAGTCCGGGCAGCCACTGTCCTCTGGCTGCAGAGTCCAGGAGCTGCACAATCGAACCAAGCTGCTGGAAACTGGAGTAGATTTTTATCCCTTGAGTGCACTGGAATCCCTGTGAGTTTTCTCAGAGGTAATGCCTGAATTGTCAGTGACCATGCCCAGGCTCTGAAGGAGAAGCAGGACTTGCTTTTGGATTGAAGCCTCTAGAGAAAAAGGGCAAAGATAAGCAGGAGCACCTGTGCCAGGGTTCAAAGCTCATCTGCTAGCCCTGTGAAGAGCTTTAAGGCTGGGACCATGCTAGACGACACTGAAAGACCCTCAAGCTTGCAGTTGACTTCCAGTCCTGAAAGCTGTGGGTTTTTTATCAGGAGAGGTAAGTTAAGATCTGCAGGACATGGACAGCCTAGAGATTTGGGGTTTGTACAGGCCCTTGCACAATGGACATTGCACATGGGGAGGACAGTTACCAGCTAGATCTTGGCAGATGCTCTGCTGTAACTGGGCAAAATTTAAACCACAACAAACAGGTATAGAGCCCCAAGAAATAAAGCAGCGGAATTTTCTCCCTTCAGAAAGATATCGTTGTTCTGGTGGGGGCTAGAAATGCATGTGTGACTCTTTGAATACTGTTATCACATAACTCCTATTTACATTTTTATCCTAAGGACCTTGGTACAGCATGAACATGTTGACATGTTTCTACAGAAAGCCTGGAGTTCATCTCGACACAAAACAGTAGCTTTTATTAAAAGGTGTAGTGAGACCTTCACCACTCTTTATTTTTTTGTATTGCCTAAAAAACATTAAAGGTCACAGCCAGGTTTGGATGCAGTCATTCAAACCTATTATGAATCACTTAAAATGAGTCATTCTTGGCTGAGATGGCTGGCTTGTGTCAGGTGACCATTAGTGGATTTTCTTTCCCTGTAAGTTGTATTCCAGGAGATCTATTTGGCAGTTTGTCACCCTGGAACCCTGTGGTAGGAGCAGCATCTCTGACAGAGATAGTTATGGCAAAAAGTGTGTTTCTGACTTGTTTGGTACCTTGGCTGTTAAGCCCCACCTCACAGTGAATAACAGGTGCCTTTGGACCCTTAGGCTGTTTTGTCTGGTTTTGCCCCGTCAGCTATTCAGAATGACCACAGTGCATCCTCGACCAGGGTAGTCTTTCAAAACTATTATGGATCATGTAAAACGATTCATGCTTGACTGACATGACATTAGAGATAGTCACTGTCATTGTGGATGTATCTTGTCTGCGGATATTGTCTGGAAACTCAATGAGAATTGCTTAAGGAGAAAAATCCACTTTTCTGGGGCCAAAAAGACAAGAATCAATGTGAAGCCCAGTGATTTCCAGGTCCTTTGGACCTGAAAAAGTCAGGAATGAAATTGTCAAACTATGATGGTGATTAGAGATTTGTTCCGGGACATTGATTTGGCAATTTCTCTCTCCTGATCACCCATTCTGCTGCTCCTCTGACAGGTGGGCTGAGATTGTAAATAGTTTTTGTTTAATAATATTTTTTTCCTCTTTTGTTGTCCTGGTTTTATGGGATGGTTTGTGGTTATGCCTCGGTGGAAAGATGCTGATGAGGCACATGGATTAATTCCTTTTCACTTGCTGGTACCTTGGTCCCCTCCCCACTCCCACTGGATTTATGAGATTTACCGGGCAAAATCCCATGTAGGTAGCAGTTCTGAGTGTGCAACCTTTAGAGACCTTGGACTCTCAGTGTGCTCAGTTCTCTCCCAGCACATACAGGGTCTGGTGCAGCTGCTCCCTTCCTGTCCCATAACTACCCTCCTACTTCTTGCAGCCCCCTGGGGTCTCACAGGCTGGGAGAAAAGAGTGCCAGCAGGCTGCAAAGCATGTCCAGGGAGCTCTCTGCTGAATATCTCATGTTCCCATTCTCTGCAGCCAGATTGGAACAGTCCTTCCTCTGAAGGATGGGAGTGCAGCATGACGTTGGGCCAGTGAGCAAATGGGAGGCAAAGGTAGCAGCAGTGGTGTGAAGATGGAAGGAGGACGAGGTGCAGGAAGTGTGTGTGAGCAAGAGATCTGCAGGAGCCTGCAAAATGCTTTTCGTGTGTCTGCCAGGAGGAGAAATAATCTGAACAGATGCAAATCTCGTCCCTGGTCTTTCTTGTCTTCTTATTAAGGGTCCCTTTTCCTGCCCTGCTTCACCCTGGCCCACATGACTTATGTTCACAGGGAAAGACCTGGATGGGATTCCCATGCAAAACACTGGGAACACATGGCTTCATAGGCACGAGTGGGACCAAACCAGGATTCCTCGCTGTATTCCTATCCTGAGAGACAAAACCTTCAAGATCTCCTGAAGAAACCAAATCCCACATGTTTTGCTGGAACTACGTGGCTCGCATCCTGTTGGTTACAAAAATAACACTATTTTTAAATTAAAATGATGCTTTAACTCTAGATTCAGCTGAAAACAAAAGATTGCTTGCATCTACCAAGATGTTTTCAGGAATGAAAATAAATTACCAAGAAAATCTTCTCTTAAAGGGATTTATTCAGGTTGAGACCATGAGCCTCTTCTTTTGAAGACGTTGTTATTTCCATATTCATCAGCTTTGGTGGTTTCATGTCTAAATGGAGCCAGGATGGTTCATAAAGAAGAAGAAAAGGGTGAGATTATCTCTGAAGAAGTCACAGACATTTTAAATAGCTGAATCACTCCTGATTGCTACAAGGGTTAATGTGTTAAGAATAGTTATAAAATGGGGAGGCAGGTTGTTTATTGGGTTGGTTTATGGCCATATTTAGGAAAATTAAAATCCAGTCTTCCTTTTGAAGTTCAACTTTTTTTATGGTTTATATTTATCAGTACTTCAGAAGTCTGCAGGACACTATACTGACACTGGCAGGTAGCACCAAATGATCTTCTGAAATGGATTCCTGGAGGATATGTTGTTTCACAGCACTGGTTACCTGGTATTCCCACCTGCTCCTCCATTTTCTGGCTTGGGATCAGGGTGAGATTTCACTTCATTTGTCTGTGATTTTGAAACTGTACTTTCTATGTTTCAGATCCAAATCTCTGTTGAAGGTAGAGGTAAGGATGTAATATTTTTATGTGGAAGCCTATCAGTCATCAAGTAGAGAATTATATCAACTCATGTCATTTAGTCACTAACTTAGGTGTATTATTTCTTTTGATAGTTGATGATATTGATGGGGGGCAGCTTAGAAAGGACATTCCAGAAATGAACTCAGGTGAGTCAGGACAGTAAATAAGCAGAGTATTGAACTATTACAGAGATCTGAGCTAACCTTTGGGGCCCACAAGTCTGTCAGGTGTGATGGCACCAGAGAAGACTGAAAGCTCCCTCCTACGTGAAAAAAATCCCAAATGTATTGTGGATAGAGTGAATATTGCAGGGCAATTGAAAATATATGGGGTGAACCCCATCTGCTTCTGGAGAGAAGGCAGAAGACTTCCACTTTGGAGTCTGGTAGCAGTTAAAGAAGATGGAGACACAGGAGCAGGGCACAGGACAGAGGAAAGAAAGGTTCACAAGGTGTTGGTGTTGGAAAGGGAATGCAGAAATGCCAGGAAATTTTCACAAGCACAATTCTGTAGGAAGCTCAAGATTGTAATCATAAATTTGGAAACACAAACTTCTCCTGGGGAAGGCTCAGCAGCCTCTGGACTGAACCTGCATCCCTCCCCACTGCACTCTTCTGTAGCACAACTCCCAGAGAAACCTTGTCAGTAGCTCTAATTGAACCCCTGCCTTGTTGATGTGCATTTGACTTGAATTGGTTGGTTTCACATGACTGATGACCAAGATATGAAGCTTCAGTACCTTCAACCCTGCCCCAAGGTTTCAGAGCATCGCCTCGAGAGAGTTTTTGTTTCCTGACATTGCCTGTTTATCTGTTTTATGCTCTGGTGTAAATTTCCTCTGGGTTTGCTGACAGAATAAAAACCACGCTGTTGGGTTGGTTTTCGTTTTTTGTTTTGGGGTTTTAAAAATTATTTGTTTATTTTAGGCTTTTTTTTTTTTTCTTTTCTTTTTTTCCTCCTTCTTTCCATATATATGTGAGAAGAATAGAAGTTATTTCTGTAACAAAAGGTCTAAAGGTCTATGCTGGGGTTACTGTTATATGAGGGCATTGAATTAATCTGTTACACTAGCAGGACCATACAGTGGTTGGAGTTTGGGCTAAGCTCTGCATGGGGCATCTGTCAGTTTAAAACAATAAGAGTATAAAATTAAAGTCTCAAATGATGTGTTTTTAAAGCACGTGGGTCAGGTGCTTAAAACACAGGCGTCTGTTGCCAGTTCAAAACCATCCCCTTCAGCACCACTTTAGGAGAAGGAGTCTCCCAAACTTTGTATCTACCAGCCCATATGGATATTTTGGATACCATTGTGCATCTCAAATGGCACCAGAGACCTATGTTTAGGCAACAGTATGGACACATAACTGTAAAAGGATCTGAGATGCATAGCACATAGATTTAATTGCTTCAATCTGAGCTTGGTTCAGGCTGAAACTTTTTGCTCTCCAGAATCCTTCTCTTTCTCCTTTGATTGTGTGGAGTACCCCAGATGATTAACCTAGGTTAGATAACTTGTTAAGCTATTAGTTGCCTAACTTATGCAAAAATCCATTCCACCTATGTATCAACCTCAATGCTCAGTGTTTCAGAATACAAGCCTGGGAAAAAGAATAAAATCTCTGCTGGGCAGGTGTTATGAAATTTTTAAGGAAATCTTAATTCAACGCCAAATCCTCCCTAGCTGCAGACAGAGGACTGATATGTTATAGTGTGACAATGACTTTATTTTTTTTTCTTGTTTCTGGGCCGTTGCTGTTTAGAGAGATGGGTTGGTTGATGAGACAACCTGATAGATTGTGTGGTCTTTGAAAAAACACACATTATAGTTCTTGATATGTTATCCTGGACTAAATGTTTGTTTATGCCATTTCAGAAATGGCAAGGAAGCATTTTGAAGGTGATATTATCTAACCAGTATGTGCTGCTTATCTAAACCAACATCCGCAAAAGAGTAGATTGGGTTTAAACTGATAAAACAAATATGTTGATCTCCTTAACAGCTGGAGAGGAATGCTCTGGGAAATATCTCCCATTCCCTACATCCTAGTTGTCAGCCTAGGTAATAGACTTCTTTTTATGGTATCACTGTATTACTTGCATTAGATATACGCTGGTTTTGTCCACCTCTCTGGGCTGTTTTTGTTCATTTACTATTGAGTAATGCCCTTGTTACTGCTGGCCAGAGACCGCGATGTAACTCTTCCCCAGCTCGTGTGGTTTTCAAAGTAACAGCTTCAGCGACCGGCTGGATGCTGACGAGCAGCCAGTTTAAGTAATATAGTGTATCTGTCTGAGATCTCTAGATAACGAAGTCAGGAAATCCTAATCTCAAGAATATACATGTTGATCTTCTGCACCCTTCATGCCTTATCTCTTCTTAACAGCCCCAGCTCAGTACAGACAGAAAGGAAATGAAGGTATTTTATAAGCAAAAGAAAAAAAAAAAAAAAAAGAAAAAAGTCCAGAGCATTCTCCCTTCTTGTTTTCATCTAATTTTAGGCACTATTTTAAATTACCAACAATTTATGAGTAAAAACTAATAAATCAGTGTTAAAAATCTACGGATGGCTCCTGTGTTTACTAGCCCAGAGCTCAAAGTTTACAATATTTGAAATTTTATATAATAACATGCAATAAAATTACCCAGCAAACCCTGGATGTCCAAAACCCTGCCTGTTTCATCACTATCAGTTTATCTAATATATATAAGATATCTCTCTCTGTGTCCTCTGCCACAATTACTTCAGTCAAGGAATTCTGCTAACAGCTTCCTGCTCTTTCATCCAGGTAGACATTTTTATTCATGGTCATATTTTTAATGCATGGCTGTTCATACTTTCCATCTAGAATTATAGATTTGTATAATATAAAAGTGGAACAACTGTTATGGTTATCGTCTGCTGTGTGTTTCAGATCTGAAAGCTAAAGGTGTCACCCTGTAGGTGTTTGGCATATTCAGGCTGAAGTCTTGTGTTGATTTCAAGCCTTATGAAGGACCTGAAAGTTGAGGAACTCAGCGGGTCATTTTCTATTAACAATCTGGTTTGTACCACCCTGTTTGATATGATAGTTTTTCCAACTCAGGAGACACTCATTTTCATTCTTGCTTGTTCAAAAGACGTAAGTATCTGAGCCACATTTCTGTCTTACACCTGATTTGTATTACACTGGAGATAAAGCTAATGCAAACAAACTAGACAAAGGTTTTAACTGCATTTGATGTTCTCTTAATTTAAGAAAATACTATTTAATTTCCATCTGCATCCTAGCTATCGAAGTGAGTCACTTTCTTGGCACTCTTTGAGGGAAAACAAGCAAGTTCGTTCCTCCTGGTGTTGGTTAGGTGCAGGTATGTCACTAGTGTGTTGTCATTAGCCTGTAGCTGCCTCCTTGCTTTCAAGTGCATGGTTGCATCTACCTGACCAAATGTTGAAGCCATCAAGCTCTACTGCTGTGCCGGTCACCACAGGTTGCCTTTGCAGTCAGTGGGGAAGTGGTGACTCTTTCAGGCCACAAACCATCTCACCTAAAATAGAAGCCTAAAATAGGTCTGATGACTCACATCCCAAATGCCTGTGACCATCCAGGGACTGTAAAGGTGCCAGGGAGACTAAATCAGTGGCAGATGCCAACCCTGTGACTGTTTAAAGTTAGGTCAGGAGATTTCCCCACTTGCTGTGAAGGACCATCAGGAAGCTGGTGACACCAGCTAGTGTCTGTGTCTAGGAATCTAGTGCAGATCTGCTCCTGGGTGTGGGGAGACTGGTGCACAGCATTTCTGGGCAATGTTCTGGTTTGAGTGAGAACAGAACTAATTCTGTTCAGTGATTTTACTTTTCAGCTCAGTTCTTCTAACTCACTGCACTGTCTGCAGCCAGCAGCCTGTTTTCACAGGCAGGATCTGCTGCTGGCAGGGATAACAGCCCATGGTTAGAGTTAGTACCAAGGGTTGGGGTGCAGACCAAGGCCTCTGCTGGATCTTGTGCACCACACCGGGGGGTGCAGAAAGTAAAAGGTGTCACCTGCAGGGAGGAGGGGACAGGGCAGGTGACCCCAAACTGACCAGCGAGGGATTCCAGCCCAGAGACGGCATATTGGGTATAAAGCTGAGGGGTCACTAATGTCTCGCCCCGCTTGGCTCTTCCTCGCTTCTTCAATGGCCAGCACCTGAGGAGGTCTCTGTCTGTTCTGCCTTTGATCCTGATCTGTGTGTTCCTGAATTCTATACCAGAATCCAGCTCCTGATCACAGCTCCTGTCTGCTGCTGGGCCCAGTCTGGGCCCAGGACTCTCCCGATGCTGGCTCCACAGCATCAGTGGTGACAGTGACATAATTGCCATCATGGGGGTTGGGTTCAATATTGGTTTTATATATATTACTATTATTATTTTCATTTTCATTCAAGCTGTTCTAGTTTCCTTTTCTAATGTCTGAGTCTGCCTCCCTTATTCCCTTTCTCTTTCCCTTTGAGGACGGAGGGGGGTTAACAGAGGGCATCTGGTACAGGTCTGAGGTGCTGCCCTGACCCTAAACCAGGACAAGCAGCTTTTTTTTTTCTTTT
>JAAGNO010000771.1:0-27268 GCA_033439905.1 Ceryle rudis | reverse complement strand
TTGAGGACGGAGGGGGGTTAACAGAGAGCATCTGTTACAGGTCTGAGGGGCTGCCCTGACCCTAAACCATGACAAGCAGCTTTTTTTTTTTTTCTATTTTTTTAAAGCCCACAGTAATTAATTATTTCTGAATGGATATGAAAAGCTAGGATTTAAATTGGTATTTAGGAACCAAACCAGGGAATCCAATGCAACCTAAGTCCATTGGTGGCTGTTCAGTACCTTTGAAAATGGGGCCACTTATTTAGGTACTTTGGTAAACATATAAAAATCCAACAGGCAATGCAGTGTATGATGTTTTAAGGCATCTGATGTTCTTTCCTGCACTGCTGATCTTCTGCTACTCCCCTTCCTATGCTGGTACTCCCCCCTAGCTGGGGCTACCCAGAGTTGAAGAGCAATAGCATTTGCCATCATCATCTCCTTTACAAGAGCTGCAGCCAGTTGAAGAACACACACTCTGCCCTCTGGAGAGGGCAAAACAAAACAAGAAGGCAAATCATATCTGGGACAGGGACTTTTTGCCAGGCTGTGGCAGGATGGTGAAGGTACACATTGCTCTGTACTCTGGCACTGCAAATCTAGCCTGGAGGAGACTGCAGAACTAAGATAGGAAATTCTAAAAAACCAGTACTTTTTTACTTTGACCTTGATCTTGCAGTTGAGTTAATAAGTAGATACAAATCATATAAGATATTATGAAAAATGGGTGCGATATATGAGTCTTTGCCTTAAGGGTGTTGATCTTATGTGGGGCCCTTCAGAGTGGCCAAACAGTGTCTATAGAAGAGACATGTGACTATAAAGCCATAGTGGAACATGAGGTCCTGCATGCCCTGGGATTTTACCATGAGCAATCTAGGATAGATCATGATTACTATGTTCAGCTATGCTGGGATGAAATGATTGAAGATATGATGCAGGTCTGAAATGATTGAGAATTGTCTGTAGGCACATGTCTCTTTTTTTTTTTTTTTTAATGCTAAAATGTCTCTGGCTGAGAAAGGCTGCCTACATGTTGACAACTGGACCATTTTTTAAAGTTATGTGCTAAGTTTTATTTCTGATCTTACTTAATCACTTGTGTGGTTTTTGTCTTGTTTTCTAAGTTTTGCCTTTGACAAACACAATGATAGTTAGTATGACGACCTCAATATCCCATATACTTTTGAGTCACTCCTGCACTATGGACCATATTCTTTCAACATCAATAGCAGCATTTCTTCCATTACAACAAAAATTACTGAATTTAATCAGATCATTGTGCAGAGGTTTGATTTCAGCAGGACTGGCTTACTGAGGTTGAAACACATATACAACTGCAGTAAGTCCTTCTCACGCATATATTTGAAAATCCTTACTCAATCTTGATAATAACGCAGAAGGAGTCACATGAGAGGAGCAGGATCCTTGAGATTCTCTCACAATGGTAAGAGAAACTATAGTTCTTATGCAGCAGAAAGCTCCATGGTGGCCAGATCCCCATTTTTTTATAGAACACCATTGTGAATCAGGGGTCTAACACCTCTCATTCACACAGACTTTCCTCTAATATTACTTATAATAGTTACCATTTCCTTCATGGATGATGATCATTATGCTGTTGATAATGATAAAATCTTCAAGTAACAATAGTTTGGAACTGGGGTCTCCAAAATCAGAGTGTTTCAAGTTTGTTTTCTCTGCCTGTGTGATGTTTGGTAGCACAATTGGTGTCAGGAGCACGAACAATGATAATCATGCTTTCCATCTCCTTTAGAAAAACTGTGGAGGTGAATACTCAACATACTGTACAGTATTGACATACAGTGTTAACATACACCTGAATATTTCCACTAGCAAAAGTCTTATTTGATATTAATGGCCACAGTAAAATATGTTACTCTATTCCCAGCAGCTTCGAGCCTCACCCTGTTGGGCCAGTGCTCCTTTGAACACATCTGTGGGATGGTGCAAAGTGGACTGGATGGTGCTAACTGGGACCACATACTGGGCAAATCAGGAGATGAGGCTGTGCAGGTCACAGGTGTAGTTGCAGGTGGTCATTAGACTTTAACACACTTTTATGAGATGTGAGAATGAAGATATTCAGAGATAAATAAGTAATTCAAAATACCCCTCTATTGATGGTAATCAATGTATACCTGATGTTAAACATGGCTCTTGAATTTTCAGATAGAGAGGCTAATAATTTAAATTTGAAATGTTTAAACCTTCCTTAAATCTTCTCCCTACATTGCAATATCTCATGAAGAAATGACACTTTGAGACTTAGCTGCTGTAAATTGCTGGTAGCTCCATTAAAATGGAGGAAGCTCCAGAAGATTGCCACAACTGACCTTAGTGAAACTCCATAGAATTTAGTCAGGTGAGACTCTCCTCCTTTTACTCGTGTTACAAGATGCTGAGTAATTTTCTAGTTTTTATTCAAAGCTGAAAATCACTTTCCCTTTATACAGGAGTTCACTTGAGTCATCCACAGAAGGACATGCATAAGCAAATATCACAGTACACAAATCTTGTTTGTAGGCAAATTCTGACATTGAAACCAATCCAGGATCATCAAAAGAGGAAGCTGAGCTTCAGCAATGTGTCACTGGGCATGAGGAGACCACCCTCAGAAGACTTTTTTGAGGGAGGGGTTGCTGTGTGATGCTGAGCCATAACAGGAAGGTGCAGTTGCTGGTAATTCGAAGTTTGTTTGAGCCACACCACATAGGGAGATTGAAGGATAATCAGATGCGAAGCAAGCCCGAAGTGATTTCCACTCTTCTGAGGAGAGCATTTTATGGGGTCCTCTTGATTGAGGCTTTGGTTCCAACTGCACTGATTTAAGTATATATTGAACAAATACGATTGCATTAATTCTGTAGTATTCTGCCAGGAACTGAGTAGGTTCTGTTGTTTTCAGAGGCAGCGGGGAGAAAATGAAACACTGCTGAGGAGTGTGACTTAGACAGCCAAAAATCCTCAAGCCAAAAAATTCTTTTGAGTCACAGGCACGAGTCTATCTTGTCTGTGTACAATCGGTCATGGTTAGGCACATCTACTTTCCAGAACACAAGTGGTGGCTAGTCACAAAACTGTCTCATGGTGCATGATAGGATAAAAAATACTGGATAGAAAAGAAAACCATTCTGTGGAACATGCTCCCAGGGAGGAGAGAGCAAGAGATGGCTTTTGGCAGTACTGGATCATGTTTGCTGCGTTTGGTTACAGTTTGGAGATCCGCCAGTTATACCAGATCTGCTGTCAGTGAGGAGGAGAACAGGTGCATAGTGGGCAGGGCGAGGAGATGCTCCTGTTCTTGTCACATGTGGAGTTCAGGATGGCAGATGTCCAGTGAAAGGCGCAGTGCAATAGTCAGCACTTGGGACAACCTCTGAGCTTGGTTGTTTAGGTCTCATCGTTGGCAATTTCTTGTTTCTTGAAGGAGTCTGTTTGGCTGCTGTTTGATGGGCTGTTTCCTTGCGGTTTGTAGGGTGTGTGGTTTGCTGACACTCTACAGGCTCTGGATGTTTGCAAGAGCATGTGACTGGGGAGCTGACAGTGGCTTCCTGCCTCTCATGGCTTGTGACAGACAATTAACTGCTCAGCTTCCAGGAGGAGGAATAAAAAGAGTTTAAAAATTAAGTAGTTCACCTTCAGAAGTTTCCTGAGAGCAAACAGGCCATCAGTTATTAGAAAATAAGCAGCTTTACTGGGTGTTTGTAGGGGAACTTACTGCAGTAGGCCAGCAATGCTTATGGGAGCACATCCAAGCACAGACTTGTAGCTGGAAACAGCAGTGAAGCTCAAGGTGGCATCAGATGGCACTTCAGAATCCTTGTTCTCTGCACAGTCTCTGCTGTTTGCATCAGTCGGCTCCCAGACAGACAGCAAAGTGTAAACCTGTACATGCAGCCAGCAGGTATTTGGAACCCCCCAGTGTGATGCAGCTTGAAGATGTTCTTGCTGTCAGGAGAGACACTTGCTATAGAGAGTGGATGTATTGAGGCTGTTAGGTGAAGCTGGAAAACTTGCTCAGTCATCCTCATCTTCTGATTTAGAACTGGAATACACAGAATGGGGCTGAAGCAGATGATGAGAGTGGAGTTGGGCAGCCTTTGTGACTGGGAAGATGAAAGACTCAGAGGAGGAATCACTCGGGCTCACGGGTAGAATTGCAGAATAACTACGAAAGGAAGTAAGTTATTTCAAACACATTCACATGAGAGGACACGAGTTGATACAAAGTAGTTGGCGTGGAAATTAAAAAATTCTTTACCCATAGCAGAAGGCAAAATGTCTTCAGCTACTTTTATAGGGAAGTCTGATCTATTGATAAAAGGCTTGCAGGGCACAGTTTCTGCAAAGCAGAAGACTGAAGGCCTTGACTTAACAGGACCCTATACTGTCCTATTTTGTCTTTAAAAAAAATCCTTGCCTGAGCACATCCAGTTACATCTACACATGTTGACAGGATTGGAACATGAAGCACCATTTGTGCTTCATTTCTAAAGAACAGAACCAAATGTGCACTTTATTCAGTGACCTCAACACTACTTTGCAAGCCTTATTTCAATGCATTTCCATTTTACTGTTGATTTGCAATGTAGGGAAAATTCTTTTCTATTGAAATGCTGGTATTTTTCTACTTTGAAAATATCTTTCTAGCTCAGGCAAGTGGAAATTGCACTAAAGCTTATTTAACACTGACATTTCATTAGTGAATGGATCAAAAACTTTTTTCACACCTCTGTGTTTTGTACTTCCCAGATATTTAATGCGCTTAGATACCAAAACTGGACATGCTGGTCAGTCAGTCAGCTCTTCTGGAATCTCTCATCCTTTAGCCAAGGAGGAAGGAAAAATACCTTCGTTTTTTCTACAGGTTAAATGGAAGTCCATGGGATAAATTAGTTATCTGGGTTAAGAAAGATGACGAAACTGGGAATGTTAGATGGATGCAAGAGCTGTACGCTGCTGCAGGTACATGATAGTGTGTTTTCATACTGAAGTGCTGGCAAGCTTTGATGCAAGACAACACTGGTGTGCTTTATCATATGAAAGTTTGCTCAAATGTCCAGTGTAAATCTAACCTCAATTTCCTTCAGCTGAGTAACTCCAGAGTTAGTGCCCACGAGGACAGAATTTGGCTGAGAGGTTCCTTAAGACTGTTTCTAGGTTAGCTAGGGTGCAGGGCACCAGAAAATCACTATCCAAACAGGTCACAGGATGCTTGAGGAAAACACAGCTTGAATGGATATTGTATCCTGGACTTTCCATTCTCACATATATTTATTTCCCCCTATGGCTGATGGAGAACATCACTGGAAATTGACTAGCATTCCCTTCAGCATCCAAACCAAATTCTAGTATGGGTTTCAGATGACTAACAGCTGGTGAGATGAATCTTACCACCCTTCTAAAGTGAGTTTCCTTTGCAATATGTCATTGCCTGGAAAGTGAAAACACTCTGTATAAATAAAGATACATATTTTATAAATAAATATGCCCTGGCAGTCAGGTGAAGTTCCTACTGACTGGAAGAAGGGAAACATTGCACCCATTTTTAAAAAGGGTAGAACGGAAGCCCCTGGGAACTACCAACCTGTCAGCCTCACCTCTGTGCCTGGAAGATCATGAAGTGGATTCTCCTAGAAGTTCTACTAAGGCACATGGAGGTCATCATACACAGCCAGCACGGCTTCACTAAGGGCGAGTCCTGCCTGACCAACCTAGTGGCTTTCTACAATGGAGTGACTACATCAGTGGACAAGGGAAGAGCAATGGATGTCAACTCTCTGAACTTCTGCAAGGCCTTTGACACGGTCCCCCACAACATGCTCCTCACCAAGTTGGAGAGATATGAATTTGATGGGTGGCTTGTCCAGTGGATAAGAAATTGGCTGGATGGTCACATCCAGAGGGTCAATGGCTCGAAGTCCAGATGGAGAGCAGTGACAAGTGGCATCCTGCAGGGGCCAGTACTGGGACCTGTACTGTTTAATATTTTTATTGATAACATAGACAGTGAGATCGAGTGCACCATCAGCAAGTCTGCAGATGATACCAAGCTGAGTGGTGCTGTCGATACACCAGAGGGACAGGATGTCATCCAGAGCTACCTGGACAAGCTGGAGAATTGTGCCCAGGTGAACTAAAAAGAATGGCCTGTTGTGCAGTGGGGCATCAGTCCTGGGATGGGATCATCTGTGGGAAAACACCATCAAGACATTCATAATCATATCTCTTTTATCTCTGATCTTTACAATGTGATGTTAATTATTAATTGAAACCAGCGCTGGGACAAATTCTAATGTCGCCAGAGAGCTATAAAACCATAATAATTCTGTTTAAGTAATGTGACTTCCCTCTTGTACATTCAAGATTGTAATGCTGACAGATAACAAGCACAGCGGATGGAGTCAGCAACTTTGAGCCAGGTTGAGATCTTCTTACACAAGGTCTGGGTGGGTCTTTCACTAGCTGTACTGAAGGCATGAAGTTATCATATTCCTCCAGAGTGGACGTGGTAATTGATATGACATCAGGTGCCGTTCATGAGGAGAATCTTGCTGTTACAATAATGTTACAAAGGTGAAAAGTTCAAAGCTGGTTGGCTGATGTCCTGTGGAAAGCTCAGCAGCATGCCCTATATAATGCAAGAGATGAGAAGGACCAGCTTCTTTTTCCACTGCGAAAATGGGCTCCATCATCTTCCCACTCTGCCTAGTGCTTCTACTATGTTATGTTAATGGTACTCCAGTCTCTGTAAGTAGAAACCTGATTTCTACAGGTTCCTCTCAGTCCAGAGACATCTCATATCTTATACTGGTTGTATTTCATTCTCTTTCAGGTTGAGCACCTCTCCAGTGAAGCTGGTAAGTGCTCTGTGAGCTGTTTTGAGTTTTGAGGCATTTTCTTCTGCTACACACATCTGAACACAGCATGTTTTGTCTGTCTTGCAGAAGCAGATGCTGACATTGGTGAGATAATCAAAGACATTCCAGACATAAACTTAGGTGAGTTCATGTCTAAATTCTCATAAGTTCTGAAAACTTGTGAGCAAAATGCTGATTTTTCAGTAGTGCAAAAAGATGTGAGTGAATGGTGGTCAGGTAGCAAGAGAAATATAATTAAGTGAACTCTGAATTACCTTCCCTTGGCTATGACACATAAATCTATCCTAGAGCTGTAAGGGATGCAGATCCCTTTCACTCATGAGGTTTGGACAGACCCACAGTGTTAAGGCATTTCCCCCCCCATCTCTGTATGATTTTTATAAGGTTACAAAGTGGAAAATAGCTTAGATGTTTATTGAGCTTCCATACAAGCAGTAAGGAAACTAAATGGAAAATACACAGCACACTGTACTGTCTTACTTTACTTTTTTTATTTCCCATAATGGAAATTTCCTTACTGCCTTTGATGGTGCCCTGTGTAATATTCTTCCTGCTGTGTTACTCAATATCACTGTATTCTCTAGAGCACTGTTTCCCTGTGTGACTCTTGCCACTGCCTGATAGCAAGCAAGAGATTGTCAAACTAGACATGGGTAATGGTGGCCATCAGATTTCCGCCACCAGAAATGCAGACACTGGTGACTAGTAAATATTGAGTAGGAATATTGTTGCTTCTAGGCCTGTCCTTATATTCCAGTTTAAAGATGCTGTCCCTTCTTTATTTTCTGTAAATGCCCAAGGATGTTAAACTTGTGTAAGTAAGCTCAATATAGTTTATGAGGTGAAATATATTTGATATTTAATTTACATTATCTTCCATTAAACTACTTTACAGCTGCTGGACTGGACCTCTTTCAGGGTGATATCTTGCTCCCTGTAAGTAATTAAAAATTTCATATCTATCACTTGTCCTAATTGTATTTTTGGTATAAATCGTCTCCCCACAGCAGATACATCACCAGCTGTTAATACCCTTTTCAGAAAAATCAACGAAATGCCCTAAGAAATGAGACCTACAGGTGGAAGTTCCCCATTCCCTACATTCTGGGTGATAACCTAGGTAATGCAGATACTTTATTCAGATTTTAGCTCCAATTCTCATTTGCACTGGAGCCACTGTAATAAAAAAAATTTGCCTTTTTCAGAACTGATTCTCTCACATTAAAATTCACTAATAAATAGATAGCTCCTTTATATCAAACCCATGGTTTTTCTTCTACAGCTATCATAACAAAGCTCAATTTAATAAAATTCAATCATTTTTCTGTTCAGTCATTTTTCTTTTGGTCCCATGTGTATACCTGTGTGCTCACCTTACCTCCCCAGGGTGAATGATCTGCAGTTTGTTAAAGGTGCTTTCCTGATGCGTGTTTTACAGATCTGAATGCCAAAGGAGTAATTCTCCAGGCATTTGAAATGTACCGTCTTAAGTCTTGCATTGATTTCAAGCCATATGAAGGCGAGACGACCTACATATTCTTTAGAAAAGAAGAGGGGTAAGAGTTGTATCCATTTCTGTTTAGCTCAATAGCTAAAACTGGGAATTCCTTCCATTTGACTTCCACAAGTTTGAAAGTTTAGTCTGTTTGTTGTCAGCAGAGAAAAAGGGGCCGCCAATAAAAGCAAGCCATTTTACCTTAGACACAAAGCTTGAAAGCCGCCGCCTCCCTCTGCTGACTGCAGAGGATATTTAGATGATGAATTTGGAATCTGGTGTTGGGATGATTACTTTTTAATGAGGTGAATCCCATCTTCTTAACTTACCAGCTTACATCCTCTTAACTTACCAAGAATGTGAATAGAGAGAATTCAGGTTTTGAAATCTTTGGAAGAGGTTAAAAAAAAAAAAAAATGTGGAAAGTCAGTTTATTATAATATAAGTCCTTCACTATGAGGGTGGTGAGACATTGGAACAGTTTGCCCAGGGAAGTCATGGATGCTCCATTACTGGTTGTGATCAAGACCAGCTCGGTCTGCTTTCAGAGTACCTGTAGAGTATGAAGGCATCTGATCAGCATCTAAATAATTATTTATATTATTCCTTTTATATACAAATTGAGAACTTACAGAGAAGAAAACTCTACTTAGCAGAGAGTAAGATATCTCTCTTTCTCAGGTGTTGGTCCATGGTGGGTGACCAGCAGACTGGACAGAACCTCTCTATTGGGGAAAGGTGTGACTACAGAGCAATTGTGGAACACGAGATCCTACATGCTTTAGGATTTTACCATGAGCAGTCGAGGATGGACCGGGATGATTATGTGACAATCTGGTGGGATGAAATTATCGAAGGTGAGTTTTGACCTTCAAGTCAGATTTTGTAAAGAGAAGATTCATTGGTGTTATTTTTTCCTCCTAGATGTTAAGACCTTCTTAAAAATATAATTTTAAAAACACTGGACCACATCTAAGACCACTGTAAATCTATCTGTAGGTGTAGTAAGATTTTGATACAACTTCTCTGTCAAAGACTACAGACTGTCTAACACCAGAAGAGAGAGTCCCTGCTTGGAAGTCAGAGGACTTATTTCCCCCCTGGCTCCAGGACTGATCCGCTCTCTGATTTTGAACAAATCAGTTGCCCTCTCTATGACTCTGTTTTCTCTTGCTGTGCAATGCATATTGTGTATTTACTAGGATGGTGAAATTTGAGGTAGCTCTTCTTTAATCAAAGGTCCTCTCAAAATCTGAAAGCTTTTTATACTCAAGAGATTCAGGCTTCCCTGAAACTACAGAGATTTACTTAGTACATGAAGAAACCTCACAGTGATTAGATCAGTTGGGACACAATCCTCCTCTCTTCTGACCAGGTTCTTGCCTTTAGATTTAGTATCATCAGATTCAGAGCCTTTACAAGTTTCAGCAGAATCTCCAGTCTTCCTGGTCCCCAGGCAGTTCCTTCTGCTGTGTCTTGTGAGGTCTGGTTCTGTACTGCTTAATGACTGCTTATTTGAAAAAGAGTGAATGGGAGTCTAAAACACGTTCTGGAAGGCATGCCAGCAAAGGCACTGAGAGTAAACTCTTGTTCCCAGTGATGGTGCTTTGTGATGCCAGTGATCGTGCCAGTTCAGCAAACTTGCCCTGCCATTGCTCATGCTCCGTGTGAACAAAATGATCACCTCTGTCTCCAGGGTTATGCACTCACCGTCTTTGCAAATAAGTGACAAATACATGAAAAATGGCCATCAGAAAGGAACAAGATTCAGGGAATGATGTGTTCTCTTTTGGATAGATAAGAACTGCTGGTACAAGAAATTTCTGCTCTCATCTAAGAGCAGTATCTGGTATTTTTAATAGCTCCAAGATGAATGGCCTTGGGCATTACTGCTTGCCTCTACCCTGTAATCTGCAGTGCCTTTTGGGCTGGCTGAGCAGTAGATATGATGTGGATATTTGTTTGGCAAACCATTATTTTTATTGTTAGGAACAGCACTAAAACCAATTCACCTTATTACTGCCTTGGTCTTATCTTGAATCATGTTGATAAAGATGATGATGATGATGTTTATAGTATCTAGACTCTGGCTTTTGGGCTAGTTTTTGCTGTGCTCTGTAGCTAACCACCTCCAAAGGAAGAAGTCTTACAATGTGCTTATAATGTACTATTGTATGTTATATATGTCTGTATATAAAGTACATGTATATTGTGAGCTCCATGATGTACATAGGTATGGAAAAGCTTGACAAAATAGTGCCATCTCTCTATGCATTCTTTTTATTTTCCTCCAAAAAATGTATCATTGAATCCTCCAAACTTATCTGTGATATCTTCAGCAGCCACAAATCTGGAATATCAAAAAAAATGATACAGATGATGGACTTCACTATCACACTGTTCTTAATGAGCCCTGGGACTCAGTCAGTTTCTATATTCTGTAGGTTTCTATCCATACTATAAAATCTCATTTTCCAGTTAGGCCAATTCATTAAGCAGAAAACTCCTGCTAAAACCATTTGAAAGATGTCTGCTCCTCTAAAGGGAAATAAGACTGATATAATTGTGCTCTGTGTGTCTGATTGTGTGGACCTGATCCGGCATTAGTGATCTGTAACCCCAAATTTAATAGTATGGTAGTAGTTTTTTTCCATGATGCAGATATCTGGCTGATAAGAGAAGAGATCTAGTATTCATGTTGCTGTTGAAAGAAAAGCTAATACGTCTATAAGACTCCAGAGAAAACACACAAGACAGGAGAATGAAACTGCTACCTTGCTTTATGGTTTCTTTTAAATCCCAGAAGTTACCCCTTGCCTGGTAATGATCTTAAAATCCAGCATCGTTATGTATGCCTGTGTCCTGACAAGAATTTTTCCCCAGTTATAAAAAGTGATAGCACTTAACTATCAAGATTCTCACTCTTCTTGATAAAAGGTGCAATTCAAGTATCTGCAAGAAAACAATCCCAAGCTCTTATACAATCTCAAGCCTTGGACTGAAGACCTTTGTGCCCAGAATGAACTTGTAGAGGGGAAGGGCAGTTTTTACACAGAGAAGCTGTGATAGCCACCAACACAGTCATCTGCTGTTTTTTTTCTTGGAGAAAGAATGCCAGATATTCTGAAAATATTATTTGTCATTGGAAATGCTGGCAATGTCTCTACTTCCATACCAAAGTGTGTGAAATGTCTCCCTCTCTCTGCCCTAGCAGACACCTTCATAATGAAAAACTTTAAGAACAAATTATTTCACCAAGAAACCACGAGAATGTGTTTCCAAAAGACATTCCAATAGAAAAATCATAGCAATATTATCAATCTGGGGTAAAACCACATGTGCTTCAAAGAAGCAAATTTCTTCTTTGATTCAAAGGGCAGAACCTGCAGGCACTCCAGGACTATCATACCTGTCCCCTTAATGAATAGAGGGCTCCAAGGCTTCTTATTGTCTATATATGATCTGGAAAACATTTGTGTCACTATTCACAGGGTCTGGAATGCAGTGCATTAGTCCTTAAATTTGGTCCTTCAGGATGTTTACTAATCTAATCTTCAGGATGCTTGCTAATCTAAAACCATCTAATCTGAGCTCCTGTATATCCCATTCTTTACAGCTCATTGATATTTCATTTTGAACTTACTGAAGTCACATGTGAGGGCACAGAACTGCAATCTGAAGATGCTGCTTTGTTGTTCAAATGACTTCATAAACAAATCTTGCTACATCTGAATATTTTTTTGTAAAGTAATTGTTTTCAGGTATATTAAATCTGCCTCAGAAAACAGTATCCAAAGGACTGTGCTAAAGCCATTTCATTTCAAATTTCTCTGAAAATTAAGCACTTTTCTGTTCTTTTACCAGGCAAAGAGCACAATTTTCTGAAGTATGATGACAGCTACATCACTGATCTAAACACCCCCTATGACTATGAATCAGTGATGCACTATCGACCACTTTCATTTAACAAAAACGAGAGCATCCCCACAATCACAGCAAAGATACCAGAATTTGACAGCATAATTGGGCAACGACTAGACCTCAGTGCCATTGACCTGGAAAGATTGAATCGCATGTATAATTGCAGTAAGTCATAATTTAACCATGGCAAACTCTTTCTTTATACTTGAGCCTGACTTGTTCACCTCCCTTATGTCTCAAAACCACAAAACCTCTTTTCAGGTGCTCTTGAGGAGGTGTGGGAGAGGACCTGTGGTGTAGAGACCCAAACTGTTTATTCCCTCCTCATCCCTCTCTTTGACTCTGATAACTGTCTTTACTTTTGTAAAAGTTCAATTTCTCAGGGAAAGTCAATCTATTCACATATTTTCTTCCATATTGCTCCTAAGGGTTCAGACATGTGGTTGTGTTTTGCTGGTGTGTGGGCAGCTTCACTGTGCTTTTGTGAGGTGAATGCAACTGCACTTTGTCCTCTTTTACCAACATTTGGTTATAATAAGGTTATTTTGCAGCTGAGATTGGCTAAGTCTAGAGTCCAACACTGTGTAGTTGTTTGCTAAGATGTTTGAAAATGTTATCACAACATGTGATTGTTAGCAAGAAGTTATTGTCCCCATGAATCTGTCAACAGAATTATCAATTTGTAGGCAAACTCAGATGAACTAGCCTAAGGTAACTGGATGGACTTTGAAGTGGAAGAACAGTGGCTGCTCATGAAGCAGACAAATGAGCCATGAAGAGCAATAACCTCCAGCCAAGAAATGGTTAAATACAACAGCACCACTGTTCACAAAATGACTCCTCTTTTCAAAGCTTACAAAGACAGGCACCATCAACAGTCACTGTGTTTCAGTTTGTTAACCTTATGCAAAGTGGCCAAATGTTGATATCTTTACATAGGGAATCTCTCCACGGATCAAATATTTCTTCTTTTGAGTCTTTGCTCTCACATCTGCTGTGGGTTGTCTTCTCTGCATAATGTCTATACTAGTGTAAGGAGAAAAACCTAGAAGTAGAGCAGAAATTTTAATGAGATAATACTTTGGAGGTAACCATGTGTGCATTTTTTTTTTCAGCTTCAACTCACACTCTTTTGGACCAGTGTTCTTTTGAGTTACAAAATATCTGTGGCATGATTCAGGGCACCAGAGATGATCTAGACTGGGTCCATCAACAGAGCAGTGCTACAGGGCAAGAAGACCACACCCTTTCTGGGCGCTGTAGAGGTAAAATAAAGTAACATAACATTTCCTATGGAAAAGGGTTTAGCTGGAGTAATGGTCCCTTATGTATGTCTGTACTGGTCCATATGCTTTAGATACAGTATCTTTAGCACGTTCTCTGAACTTGTCATTATAGACAACCCTTGAGAAAACCCAGCACTGGCTGGTCTGAAAACACAGGGTTAAGTGACTATCTCTAAGACATTACCCAGCAAACATCTGAGTTGTAATGTTCCTAGTTAAGCAAAAATCCGTTTTTCTTTTCATGTGTCTTGGCCCTGTGGATGTGAGTTTATGGCTGTACTTGTGCTCTCATTAAGCTTTTTCAGCACAGTAGAATGTTCTCCGTACCAGCAAGATAAGTAGAGGCCTTTTAAATACAACCTGGAAAAGGTTTTACCGCATCTTACTCAAATGTCTGACTGAGTTATGTTACCCCATGGTAAGAAAGAAACAGCACTCACAGCCACTCATAAATGTGTTTGCAAAGCAAGTGATAAGTTAAACTTGAGGAGTGCTGGTTCTGGAGGTAGGAGAAAGTTGCAAAATATTTTATAATAGATGAGTTTAGGAATAACTTTCTTTTTCACACGGTAACTTTGCCGTTTTTCAGAGGAAGAAAATCTGAAAAAGGGCAGAGTCAGCCCTGGCCACAGAGTGCTAGTTTACAAGTGAGAACAAAGTTTAAATCCCAACAGGATTTAAGTGAAAAGTGAAGGAATCCTGGACCGAAGCACACATAGTTGTGCTTTGTTACTCTTTGATGAAGGAAAAACTTGACTTGCTGCACTCCGGAGTAGACTATTCCCCTTATGTAACCCGCCCACTGGAAAGAACAGGTCATCAACCTCTTATAGGGCTGGTACTTGTCTATCAGGTCCAAGAATCCAATAGAACTCAAGAAAATAATCCGATAGCTTCTAGAATTACATGTTCATATCCCTCATCTGACTTCTAAAATTCTTTCCACTTTTTTCCCCTGCTCTTTTTTTTCCTCTGCCATTCACGTAAAGTACCTACTAAAAAAAGTGAGGTTGAAATGATAAATTTACACCATAAAGCTAGCAGGATATCAGAAAAGAGACACTGACTCTCTACACTTCCTTGACAGATGCTGGCTATTTCATGTACTTCAGCACCAGCTCTGGCCAGGCAAATGAGATAGCCATCCTAGAGTCTCGAATCCTTTATCCAAAGAGAACTCAGCAGTGCCTCCAGTTCTTCTACAAGACTACAGGAAGCCTTTCTGACAAACTGATCATCTGGCTTAAAGAGGATGATGGCACTGGAAATGTTCGCAAGATGAGGAAAATCCAAACCTTTCAAGGTAATCATGAAAACAAGAGGAATATATAGCATATTAGAGGAGGAAAACTTGTCTTACCCAGTCCATGAATGCAGTGGATCGGCTCAGATATCTAAAGATTTTCCCAGAGCTACCAGAATATCTTGCAATCCAGCTAAGGATTTTGGTATTACATGAGGGCATTTATCAGTGAAATTGTGGGCTGTAATAATGCAATTTAGGTGCTCTCCAGCAGAAGCCACAGTGGCCCCAGTAATGTAATGATATATGCAGTGACTGAGAGGGACCCTAAGCTCTGCTGGAGATCAGTTGACTAGATCTAGAGTTGACTTTGGTCAAAACCCAAGATCTGGGATAACCTGCCTGTATCAAGCTGCAGCGGTTTTCAGAGGATGCTAATTCCCTGGAAAAGTGGCAGCAACTGTTAATTCTATGGCAGTGGGCCATTGACCACATACTATGTGTCCAAAGCATTTAGATGATAAGATGATATGAGTGCATTATAATCACAATATTAACTTAAGATCTCTAGCCTTCAGAACTCTGGGAGAAGTCCAGTTGTCTACAAATGCAGCTGGAATGGATGGCTACAAATAAGCTGCTTCATAATATCACTAATCAAGCTGATCGTAATGTTTTGCTTTCCTTTTACCAAAGTGGATAATGACCATAACTGGAAAATTGCCCACATAACCCTCAATGCTCAGAAGAAGTTCCGTTACCTTTTCCAAGGACTAAAGGGCAACCCCAGCTCTTCATCTGGTGGAATTGCTATCGATGATGTCACACTGACAGAGACTCCCTGTCCCACAGCTGTGTGGGTCATTCGGAATTTCAGCCAAATCCTCAAAAACACATCAAGTGGTGTCATTGAAAGCCCCAGGTTTTATAGCCCTGAGGGTTATGGCTTCGGCATAACTTTGCAACCCCATGCCACTATGAGTGGCTACACTCGCATTGCCTTCCACTTGTGCAGTGGAGAGAACGATGGTGTTCTGGAATGGCCAGCTCTGAACCGCCAAGCTGTACTCACAGTGCTGGACCAGGACCCTGATGTCTTGAAAAGGATGTCCTCGAGCAACAGCTTCACCACAAGCAAAGACCATGTTAGCTCAAGTAAGTGATGTCTGCCTGAGTCAGAGGAGTGAGGGTAGGACTCAGAGTTGGGCAGCTTTGGCTGCAGTTCCCAGTTTAGGAAACTTTCTTATGTGTGACTTTCCTGTGTATGACTCAGAAATCCTGTCTGTGAAAGATCATCTAATGTGAAAAGTGATGCAGAGAGGGTTGGTGGTATTTTAAACAACCCCTGGGATATCTGAATTTGACTCTAAATACAGAGTTTGCCTAAAAGCTGGTACTTCCCATTCTACCTGTGGCTTGCCCATTATGATAGGTGACATAACACCATGGGATGGTGCAATGCCAGCTGGGTGCTGGATTCCGTTGCTAAATCAATAATAATTTAAGTTAAAAATTCATTTTTGGAGGCTTAGTTAACTTAAACATACCCAGTCTGAATGCACAGAGTTCACGTTGTAGCTTTATTTAAGAAAAAAATACCTGAAAACACCCGTGAGATCAATCCGCAGCATCTAAAGCTTGTCTTGCTTTGCTGTGTGTAGACGGCAGATTGTGAACTCTTCCACACAGGAACTACCTTTTATCTCCAGCTTTATATAGCAGCTAGTACCATAGTTCCACATCCAGCCCTAGGATTTCCCATGATGTGTTAGTTGAAAGAAATAAGAGCAACAGAAGAATATTGAGTTTGCTACAGAATAAAATACTGGAGATGAGTCTCCATCCCTCTTTGTTTTTTCCAGTGGAAGTTTAGTACACGCTTTTTCAATAGAAGGTTTTAAACCCTAGGTATGAATGTGTTTAATAGAACCATAGCAAGAAAATCTGCTAGCCTCTAAATCATAGGTACTTAAAAACTGCCAAGGAAGTGTCCTTAGGCAGGAGGAAGCTCTTAGCTGGTGGCAACAAGGAGGCAACTTGCATTTGGTTAGTCCCTGATGGAAGGCGAGTTGTGGAATTTCAATCTCCTCACATAGAATAAGAGTTCTCATGCAGACCATATCTAAAGATCTGCTGGCACCTATAAATTGTTGGACCTCTGTGATTTGTTTGGGCATTTCATTTCTCAACTTGATTTTACAGCATAAATCCTATTTAACACTGTAACGCAGAAAAAAAGTCATGTCATACCTCCAGCTGCACAACTTTGTGATTCTTATTCCCCACTGATATTCTCTTTACAGATATTAATGGAAGCTTAATATGGGACAAACCATCAATTGTTGGAAAATTTGATGCTTCATGCAATTGCTATAGAAGTACATCACTGGGGTGGACTAACTTCATATCACACAGCCAGATGAGACGGAGAAGCTTCCTGAAAAATGATGACCTGATTATTTTTGCAGAATTTCATGGTAAAGACTCTATTCCTGATTCTCCTTACAAAAACAAATGGGTGATCTTTTCTATCTCTTTTCATACATTCAAGTAACTATTGCCACCTGCCTCTAAGCAGCTCTTTCCTAATGGGGATCAGCTTTTATAAACATTTCTGTGTCTTAGTCTCAGGCAGGTGGTGTTTACTAATGTCATTGTGAGTTCAGAGGAATCTAAATGGCAATAATTTACTGAGGGTTAACTTCTTAGACACCTTTAGGCATCCTAACCAGTAGCTATGTCCATTTCTAAACATTGATCATACTAAAAAGCCTTTCTTGTGGTATTTTTAAATAGATCAGCCACATGACATAATTTTTCCAATACCACTGATTTACCTAACTGGTTACCATAATTTTAATATTATTTTCTATCCTGTGCTTTAAATAAACAGAGCTTGCTGTGGTATGACAAGAACCCTGTAAAAGGCAAATGGTCAAGGTCCCTCTGGTCCACAAAGCACCCTGAGAGTCCCTGGTATCAAGAATACTACATATAGTATCAGTCACTGTTACCTGATATCTTTCTCCTCTCTTTCCTTTTTTAAAAGACCTAACTCACCTGAATAACACTGAAGTTCCTGTTCAACCTAAACCATCTGCCTTCAAGGAAAGCCTCATTCTTGAAAGGCAGAAGAGAGCAGCTCAGGATATAGAGCCTGTTCAAGACCTGCTGCCTTATCTTCAAGACCCATGTGATCCAAACCCTTGCCAGAATGATGGAGTCTGTGTCAATGTGAAAGGCACAGCAAGCTGCAGGTACCACAGACTTCTTCCCTGCTTGCCTTGACTTTCTTCTGAACCAAATGATGCAGCTAATAAATATTCAGAGCTACAGACCTCAGAGATCCAAGCCACTAGGTTTTCAAGGAACAGTAGGAACAAAACACTTCAGTGTTTTTGTGCAGTGACCAATTTTTACTAGCAGCCATAAGGGGAGGCAAAGCAACCCCATTCTGTGGTGTTTCCAGGGGATGAAAATAGCTTCCAGACAAGGTGGGGATGTTGTGATGTGAACCCATCTAATGGGAACTGCCCATCTGGTGTAGTGAGTGTGAGGATCTTGTAGTGGGCCTATAGGGCAGGACAAAACTCCAGATTGATGTGAACTTTCTTTTCCCAGGTGCCCATCAGGACAAGCCTTCTTCTATACAGGTGAGAGGTGTCAGTCAGTGCAAGTCCATGGGAACATCCTTGGAATGACAGTTGGTGGAATTGCTGGAACCATTGTCTTAACCATCATCCTCATTTCCATGATGGCTAGAAGATGAAGCGCTGTAAGGGAATAAATCTCAGCCTGGTAGTTTTCCATAGTTCATAAGACCTCAGTTTTCAGAAAAAAAATGATGAGTACAACTTGTAGAAAACCAGTCAGCATATGGGTGAAATGCTACATCAACAGCTTGGTAGCAATCTGTTTACTCTGTAGGACTCAGCGGTTAAAGATCATGTAGAACTGCTGTCTAATGAAAGTTCATGCCCTGCCTTTCTTGTGTATTCTTGGAATGTTTCATTTCTTCATCCAATTCAATTTTTCACCCGTTCTTCCTCAAGCAGTAGTGCTGAGAGTCCATGTATTTACTCTTCACCACAGTTCAAACTGAGATTCAATAACTGGTAAAACCTCTCAAAACTCTGGTAAAAATCACGCAGAAACATATATATTAAAATTCTAGAAATGTTCCAATAGAAACTCAAGAAAACTAAAGGTTACAAATTCATAGCTATGTAAATCAGTTCAGAAATACTCATTTTCCACTGAGGTGTGCTGGTTTACAAAAGCTGAATAGCTATTACATAGAATTCACAGTAAACTGCTATTACAGATGTTTGGCCAATTCTATAGCAGGGAAATAAATAATTTCACATTAAAAATAGTTGCCTTTCTACAAGGCCTCATCACATAAGCATTTCAGATATTCAAGTGTACATCTATTCTCTGGGCATAATATAAAGGTTTTTAAACATCGACAAAACTCCTATGATTTCAGCAGGCTCTGGATGAAATTGGAGCGGTGTATCAGTTATCACAGGGTAGCATCTGTAGTGGCTACCATTAAATTCATATCTCTTCAGAAACTGTTGTCTCATATGTCAAGAAGAGGAGTGGGAGTGTATCATGATGAAGACTGGGTTTGTGATACTGGTGGGTGCTCGCTAAGATACACCCTAGAACTTATTGCATATGGCTGGAAGCGACTGATCTCATATGTCCTAAAATATCTGCTTTCAAGGGCTCTAACAGTTTCCACACTTGAAACTCTGTTACACAGGTTTCCTCCAAAAGCAATTTCATCTCTTCCGCATACCAGAACAGAAAGAGTTTAGAATGCAAATGGTAAATATTCACAGAGGGTGGAGCTACCCTTGTATTTATCAGATACCTGTTACAAGAGATGGCAGCCAAGGGAAAATGCACTCTCCAGGCAGAAGGCTGTGCACAGGGAGACAGTTTCCACCTATTTTTACACTTGGATTCATCCTGGTGCTCACACCAGTCTTCTGAGTAGGTACAACCACCCATGTAATTAAGGCATAATCAGCAAATTAATTGTCCCTCTTGATCTCTGCATTTGCAATAAAATCAAAACAAACACTTATATCAGGTTTTCCTACCACAATTCTGACTCTCTGGCTGGACATCACTACAGGGGAAAGATAATCACAGATGCGATTACCTTCTGCCAGCTGGATTAGGGGACTCCCATTTGGGTCAAGGAAGTCTCCCACACAAGTTGACTAGCTCATAAGTTGCTCAGGGTTATGGAATGAAAGGTAAGAGATCCATAAAGTTGAATAAAAGCGTGGAGTACAGCTTGCTGGTTAATGTGTGAGACAGAGAACCCAAAGACAGAGAGGATCCAGACAAGTCCTTTTTAAGTGCTATCCTGCATACAATTTTGGTGTCCCTAGAGTAAAGGGACACCAAGAATAAGACTGCAAGTTGTCACCACTCACTTCAAAAGCAAGCATAGGTGACAGCCTCTCTTGGCTCTCTTAAGCATCATGTCTAATTAAAGGCATTTTTTAACTTGGTTGTGGGAGCAGCATATTGAAAGCATGAGTTTCTAAGGCTCTTAAAATCTGTATTTAAGTTCCTTGAATTGACCTGTACTGAAGTGGCCCAGAAGTACTAAGTGTAGTTTCTAGCCTGAGGCCTTGTTTCACCTGTACCTCTGAATACCAGGTCACTTTTAGGAAGGCCTCTTAACTCTGACCCTCGAGGAGAAGGGCTATAATAAGCCAAATCTGCCATTTGGGATTTCTCTAGAGAAGTGGTTTTTGGAAACTGTAGATCAGATGTTTTTTACACTTCCGCTGTATGAAGGAAAAAATTTGCTTTGTGTGCAAGCACAAAGAGTAGCTGAATTGTTGGTGATTTTTGCTTGTGGCCAACGCAAATAGGTCTCTGTTTTGTGATCAAACTTGCGTTTAGGTCATTCATTTTCCTAAAAGCAAAGAACTGTGTTTCTAGTTGTCCTTCACTTAACTTGCACCACCTCCATGAGAAGTGGGAATTCCGTTGTGCGATAATAAATCCAACCTCCACCAACAAGATTTCAGTGCAGAATTATCAGTCTTTCTTGTGTGCTCCAAGCCTGTGTGAGTGCTGGATCTGGGCTACAGACCTGCAGCCCTGGTATGGGCTTACAATTGCTGCTATCCTGCTTGCCTTACCCATCTATATTACCTTGCAGCATTGAAATGGAAGGAATAGTGGCCCAAGGTAATGGAGACTGGAGACGGGATCATAGGGAAGGCAGGTACCACATCCTCTTAGCTTCTGCAAAAGATCCATGTAACCTACAGAAGATCCTTTAGTGCCACCAGACGTTTGTCAGGATTGCTTGTAGCTCTTGGCTACAGGAAAGAGATATGAAAGGCAGAGCTGAGACTGCCTGAGCAGAGAAGCAAATAAGCGTAGCTTTACCAGATCCCAGCCCCAAGCTTAGGATGTCCCCTGGGAAGGGCTGCCACAGCAGTTACACTCAAGCAAGGTGGCAATCCTGTCGTTTGTGAGTTTTCTAATCAGCAATGACATCATTCAAGCATGTGAATCTGCCTCATTTACTTTGTCAGGGCAAAAGATCTGCAGCCCAGGCTCCATGGGGCAAAAGAGTGGGTTGCAGCCGTGGACTTTGGTCTGTGGACAGGCAGTCTGGCCAGAGGGCTCAGCAGCACTGCCTAGATGTTGGCGTGAGTTGGAAGGGAATGTCTCCTTCCTGCTCAATAAAAAAACCCTGCTTTGTGTCACCCTTTGTCACCCTGCAAAGAGGTGGGAGAAATGGGGGAGTGATTCAGGAAGAGGCCGTGGGAGGATTAGCTCTTCTTTTTCAAGGAAAAAGACAAAAAGAACTTGGAAAGAGAAAGATCCTAGATTTTGTGTAGATTGTATCATATGCTTTACCTTCATTTTCCAACAGGAAAGTACTCAAGAAATTACATCGTCCATGTAGCAATCTGCCTGTCAGCCCCATGTCTTCTCAACGGCATTGAATCCTGTTAGCTGTTGAGGACCATGAGGACCAAAAGCCTCAGAGAAGTTCTGGGTGTGAGTTAACAAGTATTCATGGTTGGTAGAGCTTGTTAGAGCTGCCACCGAAGGAGGGATGCGTGGAATGCAACCATCCCAGCCCCTGGCAAGCCCCAGCCAGACCTTCAACTCCTCTGTGGCTCTGCCCTCCTCACAGCACATCCAGTTTCCTACCAGCTGTGGGTGACAGGGTGGGTGAAGGAGGTAACATAGCAGAAGGCACTGTGCACGCTGTAAGGGGAGGTTTAGGAAGGCCCTATTTTAATATTTTTTTTCCCCAAAATATTTCTTAATCTCTAACTATGTTCTACTTCTAGTATTACATCTACATCTTCAAGCAAAAAGAAATTGCTTTCCATATAAATAATACATTTGATTGATGCTTGTTTATTGTCTTCAGTAATCACCACCTACCCATACCAAACTGGCACACATGCCTGTAACTGTAAGCAACAGTTTCCCATCCTGGTTCACCTCGAAGTCCTGGGAACAGGTTCACCACTGGTAAACATAGGTCTGATTTGCCAACGATCAAATGGGGGTGTACCACCTGACAGCAGTGATATTTGCCTTAAGTCTAAATCTTCATGATTCCATATATCTTATATTAAGCTTTGTGACATTTTGCAGGCTCTCTCATAGCCCTTTTCTTGAGACAGGAGCCCCACCTTTAAAGATATACAGGCTTGGAAATAACTGGTTTCACAAATGTAGTACTAGAGCAACAATTTATATAAAACCTTTCATCCTGCCTGGCACATGGTGGATTATATTCACTGCAGAGTTGACTCTTTGAGACCTTCAAGTGTAATTCTTCTCTGAGAGGAGACCCAAACATAGACTTTACAAAACAGAGTCCTTGCATACTTAACATTAATTTGCATTAAATAAATGCAATCCCCTTTGTGGTAGAGGGCAGCAGCCATCTCTGTCTTACCACATTACATATCAAGGGAAGAACAATTATAGGTAAGGATATGAAGCTTCATTTTCTTCAAAAAAGTGCCACATGGAGCTCTCAGTACATTCCATTTGAAAGAAGACCACGCAGGAATCATTACGATCTCCATTTTATCTTAGTCAAAAATGAAGATCTGAAATGGACCTTCTCAGTTGTGAATCTTTGGTTCCAGAAAGCCTTAAACAGAAAATGGAGAGCACTAAACCCTAAGGCCTTTCCAGACTGTAAAATGAGGACAGGAGAGAAGCTATGAGGTACCTGTGTATCTACACAGGCCTTCGGAATCATTCAAAGAGTTGATAAGGGAAATACTAAAACCACTGGACAACAGCTGTGTATAGCACAGCAGTTCATGGCTCAGTACTGCATAGTGCTAAGCACCCTCTTAAAGGCTGAGAATTCTTCACTCCCAGTGTCTTCTGGGCACTTGAAGGCCTTCAAAACCTTCCAAGTTTAAAACACCTTATTATCTCTTCTGGGATTGGCAGCCCCTGTGAAATTCCACCTTTCAAAGTTTGCCTGCCTTACATGTTAACCAGAAATGATTATTCCAGAAGAATGCACCAAGGCACAGCTTAGTCAAAATGAAGCAGTCCACTTCTTGATGACTCAGGAACTTCTTGTGTGGTTCTTGGAAAGTGCAGAGGTCCTTTCAGAGTTATGCAATTTAGCATTTACAGTGCCTCAGTTAAGCAAAGAATATGACTTGGAAGTGTTTTCAGAGGAAGAGCTGGATGGCTCTGAAGAAGATACTCTGTATTTTCCTGAAAAAAAAAAAAAAAAAGTCTAGTAGCTAAACATAACCCTGGGACATATTAACATTGCAAAATAAGCACAGTTATACCTGCCCTGATGACCCAAGTGCCTTTGACTTGGTCTGCATCCCTGATACTAGCTGGATTAGAGTAATAGGAAGCCCCATCCTTGGAGGTTTTTAAGACCAGGCTGGATGGGGCTCTGAGCAACCTGCTCTAGTGGGAGGTGTCCCTGACATTGGCAGGGGGGTTGGAACTAGACGATATTTAAGGTCCCTTCCAACCCTGATGATTCTATAATACTAGTAAGGGCAGAAGTCAGTGTGTTTGATAACACGTCCAGGATATGTCAGCTTGAACTAACGATTGTGCCACAGGGTAGTAATTTACTCACACATATGGAGGGACTTAGTGGTCCTCCTTGAGCATGGGGAGACATCTAGAACACATGCTCTTGAAATGAATCCCAGACCCCTCCCTCTTGTGACCACAAGGCTCTAAGCTAAGACCCAGGAACACAGAGCCTGAGAGCAGAGTGTGGGAGAGTATAACAGGGGAGTTTCAGGTGGCAGCAGTGTGGTTGGCAGTTGTGGACAAGTCTCATTCTTGTGGTGGGAGGCTTCTGTATCAGGCTAGTGTACTCATGTAAAATTACTGTCACAGAGTCAGAGACCAGTTTCTTGTTCCATTATCTGACTAATGAACAGACTTTTAAAAGCAGTTGCTTGCCTGCATTAAACTCCTTCATATCCCACTTTGACCAAATGTCACCATCTTCTCAGAGCAACGGCTGGATGTAAATATTACACTTTTAGGAATGAAATTGCTTATATTTTCAGCAATGGTTCTTGCAAAAGAAACTCATAACTGAAATGGTGATGTCCATAAAATTACAGCCAGGGAACCCTTGAAGAGATACAACTCAAAAGTAGTGAAGAGTACATGAAGAGTAAATGAATTGAGGAACACTATGTCATGATATCATTAAGCTCAAAACAAATCTCAGTGGGTTGTAGAATTAGTGAAACATGCCACCATCCAGTACTTGTTTTTGTGTTAGACAATTCTGCTGCTGGCATTATGCTACAACCACAAGCAATTGCACTAGTGATTCTGATGACTTACTGCCGTTCCTTTGTATTAGAAGATCAAATACCACCTTGGGAGGAAGGGAGGGAGAAATAGATTGACAGATGTCAGGATAGACAGACTCTGAGAGTGAGAACACAGGCAAAACCTTCTTTGTGCTTTGGTACAAGACACCTATTGTCACATACCTGTCTTCCCACATAAGTTGTTAAAGGTTCTTGAAAATGGGTAGCTCATAGCAAGCATTGGTGTCACCAGGATCAGGGATGTTGACTGTAAGAGAGAAAATTGCTTTTGGTCAAAAGCCTAGAACTCTCTTTGTAGCCACATTGAGAAGGAAAAAAAAAAAGTCTGCAATAAAATGTTGTTCAGTAATACAAGTTAGATGTTTGTGAGGCAGCAAGTTCACCTATTTGCCCGTTTATGGTGTTGGTGAAGGAGATCAACTTTAAAAAGAACTACAGGACACAAACAGCCTGTATCTAACTGTTGAACCCAGAAGATGGCTTAGGCTCCAGAGTCTGTCATATCAGACTGTACAGGGTTCTGGTCCCTGATGTGAGGGAGTATAGCCATTAAGGTAGCCAGAAAAGCTAAGATTTATATGCTGGGAGATGGTTGTTGAAGGCAAATAGGCTGAGAAATTCAGAGGCAAATTTAACTTGACACACTAGATGGCATTGGAGCACAACTCTGTACAGTCCAGATGTGAACAAGGAAACTTTTTGCCGCTGAAATGAAGTTTCTCTTTCAGTTCTGTAGTGGTTTGAGAATTTAATGCAATTCCTTCAAAAGATGTATTAGAAAAATGTATGGAAAACACATCTTTGTTCAGTCCTTCTCCATTCATTAGTTTGTACCAGGGTGGAAGAAATTGGGCAGTTTTGTGCATTGTCACCTATATCATAAAGTGGTAGAGGAAGAAGGCAAATTAATCATATCTATAAAGTTTAATCAAATTTTTTTATTGTTTTATTTCTTCCTTCTCAGCAGAACTGCCAAGGATATATGACATTTCCCACTGCCTGGGGCAGCTTCCACAGCGTCAGCTGAAGTTGGAAATGTCTGGAAAGGAATCCAGAATTGGGGTTCCCGATTTAACTTGTTCTCTCTACATTCTGCTGGATATGTCAGTACAGGAGGGATCAAAGAAGCTGACCTGCTTAATGATAGTTGTGTCAGTTTTTCTTGCCTTCTTTCCAGTTTCCTGGGAAAACAGGAATTTTTCCCACAGGCAGAATAGCACCAAAGGCAGCAGATATCATTTTCAAGCCAGAAAGAGGGAATGGTGCTTTAAAATATTCCCACACCTGGGTTCCCAGGAGTAATTGTCCTGCAGAACACACTGGAACACTGGTAGTATCAGTTTAAAAAATCCATGTGGATGATTCTGGAGATCCTAAATGAAGAAACATGAAGCTAAACTGCATCTTTCCTGCCTCGTCCTGACACGAGATCTGAATGTGGCAGATGGTTGGAGCACTTAAAATTTATAGCACTGCTCTGACTAATCCCAGGCTGCCTCCTCCTGGGCCTTCAGCATATTGTTGGAGGCGACATGCAAAGAGGTCACTTTTGGGTACAATACTGGTTTAACATCTTCATTAATGATATAGATGACAGGAAAATTGCACCCTCACCAAGCCTGCAGATGATACAAATCCAGAAGGAGCGGCTGATAGATCAGATGAGTCTGCTGTCATTCAAAGACACCTCAACAGGCTGGAGAAATGGGATGTCAGGAATCTTATGAAGTTCAGCAAAGGGAAAGGTGAAGTCATCTTGTCCTTGGGGATGAACAACCCTATGCACCAGGACATGCTGGGGACCATCTGACTGGAAAGGAGTAGGGACAGAGACAGACTTTTCTCCTTGGTGCCCAGTAAAAGGACAAGAGGCTGTAGGAATGAAGACAGAGCCAGACTTTTCTTGTTCATGCTCAGTAAAAGAGCAAGGGGCATTGGGAACAAATAGAAATGCAGAATCACACTCAGGTAGAATTTATTCACTGTGAGGGTGGTCAAGCACAGAAACACGGGAAAAGACTAAACAAAGAGATTGTGGTGTCTCCATCCTTGGAGCTAATCAAAATTCAACTGGATATGGCTCTGAGCATTAAAAGACCATGCTCTGTGTGAGAGGGTGGCACTAGATGATTTCTGGACGTACAATTCTGTGATCCTTGAGGAAGGTGGAGTGATTTGAGCCAGTGCTGCTCCTCTGAGCTGACAGCTCATCCTTAATGGACTCTAATTCCTTTGAGGCTATGTACCCATCTGTCTTTATTATGCTGGTTTTCAAGTCTGCTTCCCAGTTCTTTAGCAGTATCTGTACAGGCTCTTCTGAATAAACCCTGTTCAGATACCAGTACAAAATTAAGCTCCATTGTCATACAAGGATGATGCAAACATTCATCACCATTTTCTACTTCCACCCCATCTGCCAGGGGTTAGATTCTGATACCTGTGTTTCCTTACCCACCTGGTGTGCCTATTCTGCTCCAGAGGTTTGTCAAGCCTCACTGCAAAAGCAGGTAGTTCTGTGGGTTTACTCCTTTGCTCACACTGCAACACCATCCTCATAACCTTCCTTATGAGTA
>JAAGNO010000770.1:83788-102493 GCA_033439905.1 Ceryle rudis | reverse complement strand
GGCTCATCGATTTCAGGGTCTGGTCTGGTCTGGTCTGCCTCACCACACCCCCGACACGAATTGTCACACCATTTATCACAAGACCTTCAACTTCTCCCTCTCTTCACCTGTTCAAACTCCCTCTTTTGCTTTCTAAAAATGTCCCACTTCCCCATCCTCCCGCTCCATCGGCTGGGCCGACAGCAGACTCCTCCTGTTGCTATAACAACAAGCAGCAGATCGGCCAGACCCTGCCTCTCTGCCTGCATCCAAATCACCTCCCAATGTGCGAACACACTCACTTCCTCCTCGAGTCTTTGCCATCTGCCTACAAGGGGGAGATTTCTCAGTTCAGGGGGTTGCCAGCTCTCTGCCACCCCCATGTGCCTCCTTCCCCCTCCCTGCATGTTTTGCAGCCCCCCCAGCCAGGTCCACACACATGAGATGAACCGTATTTACTACCCCACACACCCTCCAAGCCAAAACACCACTGTTTTGACCTATTAAACCCACACAGATTAAATTAGGTATACATGAAAATGGGAGGATTGTTTGAAATACAGTGAAGATGTGTCCAGGGCTGTACACTGGTCTGGTATAAAACCTGGAGGGCACGTCCAGCAGAAAAGTGCAGGAAAAAAGAACAATATTATAAAGCAAAGTCTCTCTTGTCCCTGCCCTGTGGTCAGAGCCTCAACTCCAGCCCATGGAGTATCTGCTGGTGCTGGGTTAAGCTTCTCTGTTACTGCAGGGTGGTTGCAGCATGCTGTGGACAGCGCTTGCTGTTCCTGCAGAGAGTGCGAAAACCAGCCTTGTCACCCTTGAGCTCCTGGGGACCTTGCAAAACCCAGCAGCAAGCAGGTATTTGTGATGGCTTTGCCACACTGGCTCATGAGCTCCATGTAAAAGTCCTTTCTCCAAACCTTTATAGGGGCTGACAGCAGTAGACTGGAAAAATGCAGGTGGAAAATGTCAAGTTCCTCTGGGCAGGGAAAGCGTGGCACCAAGCTCCTCGTCCTTGATGAGCTCCAGCTTTGCTGCCCTTTCCTTGAGCAGGCTGCTGACCACCATACTGAAGAAGACCTAGGACAGCCTCCTGGGCTAAGCAAACCAGCGGGACATCAGGAACCACACCATGTCCTCTGCCATCTCATCACCTCTGGGTATCGAAGTGCACTAGCTGTCATTTTAACTGTAGCATTTTCCATGCAAGGTTCCAGGTCAGGGGAAACTTGGGTGCTCTACAAACATTAAATCATGTATTTTCCTCTGGTGGGCAAGAGAGCCTCGGGAGCCGCTCTCCTCCAGCGCTGTCTGCAATTAGTTGTACAACAAGAAAGGGGTGTAGATGTGGCCAAAGAGACCTGCTGAGTGTTTGTTCCCAAAAAGTACTCCTGTGTGCAGTTTTAAATTGTCCAGCCCCTTGACATTTGTATTTCAACCTCACTAACAAAAGTGAAATCACTTCAAAACCAGCAAATAAAGAAGTAAGCTAGAATACTAATGGCAATTTCTGCTCCTTGTAGAAGTGAACTGGTTTTGCAGCCCTGCCTGCAGCTGGAACTGTGTATCACCTACTGACGTTTGGTGTTTTTGTGGCCCCAGCCACAACATAATTTTACTTCTTTATATAGGTAGTTTTGGATTAAAGAACTGTTCTTTCAGTTTAGTTTGGATTCTTGGCTTCAGGAGTTCCCATATTTCAAAGCTACTGACCTTTTCTTTTTTAAAACATCTTTTGGGGGCAAAATGCTTCTGTCTCAGTATACAGATGGGCTTTTCACACAGCCTGGTTTTAATAACTGGGAAAAGGCTTGAGATGTATTTGAGGTGCTACTGCTACTCTTGCATCAGGAGGAAGCAAACATTCTTCCTGTGACCAAAGGGGATGGTCCCCCTTTGTACTGAGTTTTCCATCCTGCAAGTAAAACATGAGGATGTCTTTAATGAAACCAGTAAGTGCAATGTCTTGCCAGACAGAGGTTTACTCCCTTACAGGGAGACCTTCAGCTGCAGGCTCAGAGATGTGCTCTGTGCCTCTGAGCAGTCTCAGCTGGAAGCTGGCTCAGGTCCAGGCTGCATCCTCCTGCACAGCAGCAGGCCTGCCAAGATGTTCCTATCCTTTCTTTGACTGATCAACCAACCTGCTTCCCAGTCGAATCTCCATCTCCAATTGTGCTGGCCTGTCTTCCCCAGCCTTGGCATGCTGACCTCCCAGAGGCAGGGGCGGGAGCAGTCAGCTAAGGAGTGACATGGTCTGATGCACAGAAGATATCCTTCAACCAGTGTTGACTTACCCAGTGAAACAGAAGAAATCCCAGCAAGAGATCACCTTAACACCAGTGGTCCTGCATCACTGCAGTCATAGACTGCATCATTTTTTCTTTGAGACCATCCAGGTAAGTATGTATGATGGTTTTCCACTTGCCATTTCAAGGGCTTTTGGAGGAAAAAGTTAAAATTTCTTATGAGCACCCTTGTTTTCCCATAGCCTGGGGCTCTTTGTTCCTCACTGGTCGAAGAAGTGTCCATTTGATCTCACAGCAAAGCATCTGAGAGTCTCCTGTTCACACAGATGAAGGTGGTGCGCCATTTCCCATAAGGATACAATCCCCCACAGACCCATGCTGCGGTTCTTGATTAGGGCAAACATGGGCTTCCTTGTCATGACCTGTTAATCAATCCATGATTCCTCTATCAATCCGTGATTTCTTCTAAAAGTTTCATTCAAGCCCCAGCTGGGTTTCAGGTTAAACTGAAAATACTACTGGTGCAGTATTTGACAAGTCGGACATCAGCAGAAGCTTCCAGATTTGTGGTGCTTTTTCAGAAAGAATCAGACAGAATCTGCCTCCAGCCAGCACCTCCCCAAGATGACTTTTGCACTGCTTAATGCCACAAATCACAAAACAAGGACCCTTTTGATAATGCCAAGGTGCATTAAGTTGTGGCTCTCTGAGGTCATGTATTTTTTTCTCTGTTTCCAGATTTTAGCTCATGCTATGTCAGGTTGCTACTAGGAAGGTGAGAGGGGGTTGACCCTCAGTAGATCATATGCCTTTTTCAGCCTCTTGCTGCAAGTTTCCAGACCTGAGAAATGTTTCAGAAGAGCTGTTTTGTAGGCCCTTGTCAACTAGCATGTGTCAAATAATTTCTTCCAAATCTCCTTGTTCTCACCTTAAGTTGGATTTGTGCAATCAAGCGTTCAGGAAAAGATAAGGTTGTTGGGTCTTTTTTTTCTCTTCCTTTTTTCTTTTTTCTTTTCTTTTATTCTTCTTCTCTTTTTCTTCTCTTTTTCATTTTTTTTTATTTTATTCTTTTCTCTTTTCTTTTCTTTTCTTTCCTTTTCTTTTCTTTCTTCTTTTTTTTTTTTTTTCTTTTTCCTTTCCCATCCCTTCCTTTCCCTTCCCATCAACAGTTTTTCTAATTCCTAAAGATTTTAGCAAAATCTACTACATTTAATTGTGGATTCTAGATTGAATTTGTAGTTGGGTTTTGTTGCCACTGAGTTCATATGCAGCAGTGATGACATCCCTATACTTAGGCTAATTTAAAACTGAAGATAATTGGAATGTCTAAGCTTCCAAATAAGAGGAAAGCATCTAAGAAAATGCCTGCCGGAGTTAAGTGGTGCTGTTCACTGTAGGCATTTTGTACATACAACTCCTTCAAGGCGCTGTCATCATGAAGGCCAAAGAACTCTCAAAAATCACTCATTGTTGTGAAAATATAATGATTGTCCTGAATGTAGCAAGAACAGGGCAAGAAGACATGTATGATCCTTCTTCCAGCCATGACTGACTGATTACTGTTTTATCTCTTGCAAGGCAGGGGTTAGCTCATGGAAAGAGCATGGAATTCAGTTCAGAAATACCTCAGCTGGTGTTTGAGTGCAGACATATTTGCATTGCAGGCAGTGCAAACGTCAGTGTTTTTCAGAAGTTGCTGGGAGTGGTGCTGGAGATGTTTGCAGATGGTGCTCCGTGCACATGTAGCTCCAGCACTCTCCATTGTGTTTAAACGTGGCTTGAATCCACAGTAGGAGAAGCACGGCTTGTGCAGCCTGAGGTTTGTGTGTGTGCCAGGGGAAAACTGCCTCCAAGTAATTCATTATGAAAAACAAAGCAGAGACCGCTGTTTGGATCATCTCATATATGTAATTTCTTCTTTTCCTTTGTGCTAAAAAAATGCTTTAGTGAGTGGCTTATTTTTCATGAACGGCCACTTTAACAGCTTCTTCCATTAAAGAGACAGTGTTCCTTTTTATGCATTTTAACATTTCTGCTTCGTAAGGAGGGCTGAAGAAACACAGTGTTAAGCCTCATGCGGAGTTGTTAATACTCCTGCAAATCTACAAATGTCACATTCCTAGAGACCACTGTTTTAATCACATATCATTGTAACACATAATATCATGACCTCTGTATTTTATTACTTTTAGATATTAGCTTTCAATCTAGTTCTTTCTTTGTTTCATTTTCTCTCAATAATGTCTGTTCAGATTTGGTTACATCCAAATACTTTCTCTGTTGGTCACCTGGAGCATCAGTCACTGTGAATGCAAAGATGGAAAAGGCACCTCCAGGTCATGCATGTAGCCTTCTGGTGTCATCCCTTATTGTTCTTACATTAAATTGATGGAGAGAGGACGAGATGATTCCATGGCCTAAATGGGGGACAAAGAGCCAAGAAGCTCCTGGGTTTTATTCTTGGCACTCTTTCTAGCTCCCTGTGTGGTCCTGGCCTCCTCCTTGAGGCTCTGATTCAGCCAACCACTGCAGCTCTTTGCTTCCGTTGAGATTCTGAACAGCCCACTGAGTTCTGCAAGAAGCCAACAGACTAAATGCTTTTGTGTTTGGGTTTTACTCTACTGGTATCGAGTGTTCTGGTGTCAATATGTTAAGTATATCACACACCCAGAATGAAAAAAATTAGTGCATGAAGGTGCATGAAAAATGGAGGTGAATATACTTGCATCTGAGTTTCTCATTGCCATTTGTAATAGTTTAGAAAGCAAAAATTAATGAGGTGTAATTAAAACAAAAATGCAGTGTGAGAATGCACACCCAGAAAGCCAATTAAGCTGACATCTTGTCTGCTGCAATAAGATAGGTGCCGTTTTGGCTGATTATTGTTTATATGTGTGGACCTGCAGAGTTAACATCCACTCTTTCTCCCTGTGTTAAAAAAACAGAGAGACTCTGAAGTTGTGTGGAGTGGGTGCTTCAGGGAGTGGACAGTAAAACACAGGTTACTGGGAAGTACTGCAGGACACAGGTCCCAGCTACTCACTGAGTCCTTCCTAGACATGTGCAGAGGAGCTGGGTTCCTCAAGCAAGAAAGCTTCAGACTTCTCCTGCACCCAGAGCTTTTCCCTCTGCCTTGTTCTTTGCCTAGACAGAAGAGTGAGCTGCCTTCAGGTATAATTTAAAGCTGGTCATGGTGATTTAGGGATGGAAATCCCCTTACTTTTTAACACGATTTTTCTGCCTCTAAGTGCCACTTTGAAAATATATTCCCTGGTGATTAAAATTGATGAGGTAGTCTAGAGGAAGGAAAACGCTGTTCAATATTCTCTACTTTCTGGGGTTTGGAAGGCTGCCTGGGAATATTTCTAAATTTCTGAAGTTTTCTGAGAAAAATCTGTAAAACTGAACAGCAAAAGGAGAGTTCAAGTGACATGGATTATTTCGGTGTCTAGCTAATGAAAATCAAATAAATACACCTGTTCTTAAGGTGTGAGTTCTCCCTGGAGAATCAAATCATAACATGACACTAGGTGAAATGTATATCATTCTCTCCCTGTCTTTTGGAGGGGACAGAACAAGACCCATCATCAGCAAGCCCAATCACATGGTCCTTCCTGTGGGCCTAGTCTTGACTTATCCCATCTGCGACCATGCGTTTGTAGCATAAGTCAAGTTGGGAGGGATCTCTGGGAGTCTTTGATGCACCCTAGAAATCAGGACCAGCTTACGGGAGGTCACTCATGACCTCATCCAGCTGAGTTTTTAATATCTCCAGGGATGGAGGTTTCACAACCTCTTGGAGCAGCCTTCTCCAGTTCCTCATCCCGTTCCTTGCCCTTCAGTTTTGTACCTCTTTTGCTTTTCTGGAATCTCCTTTTGGGCTTTTTTAGGTTAGGGCAGATTTGAGCAGCCATTGGTAGCTAGTTCTATTTTAAGTGCCTATGTGGACCGTCACCTCAGGTAATACATGCTCACAGGGTTGTGTGGGGGCTAGTGGTGGGGATAGCTGGAGGTTATTTGGAAGCCCAGATCAAGAAAATATTCCTGATGGAGACCTTCATGCTGTTGGGCTGCACATGTGGAAAGCAGCAGCAGTGCTCAGCAGTGCTGCCCTCCTTGTAGTGCCGTCTTTCTGCAGTGTTGCTGCCACAGCGGGGCACCCTGGGCTCACCACCTGAGCTACGGTTTGGGATGCTATGGGGCTTTCTTTGGGGCATGGCCTGAGGAGCAGTGGCAGCAAGATGTGGATGACCTAGCATGTGCCCAAGACAGCCAACAGCATCCTAGCCTGTATCAGCAGTAGTGTGGCCAGCAAGACTAGGGCAGGGATTGTCCCCCTGTACTTAGCACTGGTGAGGCTACACATCGACTACTGGGTTTGGTTTTGTGGCCCTCCCTACAAGGAGGACACTGAGCTGCTGGAGCATGTCCACAGAAGGGCAGTAAAGCTGGTGAAGGGTCTAGAGAACGAGGCTTATGAGGAGTGGCTGAGGGAACTGAGGTTGTTTATGCTGAAGAAAAGGAGGCTCAGGGGAAACCTTCTCACTCTCTACAACTGCCTGAAAGGAGGTTGTAGTGAAGGAGGGGTTGGTCTGTTCTCCCAAGTAACAAGCAATAGGAAGAGAGGAAATGGCCTTAATTTGCGCTAGAGGGAGTTTAGTTTGGATATTAGGAAAAATGTCTTCTCTGCAAGGGTTGTCAAGCCCTGGAACAGGCTGCCCAGGGAAGTGGTGGAGTCCCCACCCCTGAAGGCATTTAAAAGCTGTGATGTGGTGCTGAGGGACATGGTTTAGTGGTGCCTGGCAGTGCTGGGTTGATGGTTGGACTTGATGATCTTAAAGTTCCTTAGAATCACTTCCAACAGAAGTGATTCTAAGATTCTATGAAAGCAACTCAGAAGCGACTACAGGTAGTGGATACTGGTGTCTTGGCATTGCACAGGTACTTAAGGCACAAGACAGGAGAGCATGGACACCCATGCCAGTGGACAGCTGTGGAGTCTAAGTGATATAGCATCTTCTGAGTCTGCAAAGTATCTGTGGCCTTGCAGTTTCCCAGCCTCTCTGTGCCCAGCAAGGATCAAACCTCCTTCTGCTGGCTGGTGGTGCTGCCTGAGGCACGTGGGTGCCACTGAGCTTGGCCTCAGTGTCTGGAGAGCTGGAGCAAGAGTTCTCAGTGCTGCTTGTATAGGATGAAGGGGAGCAAGATGCTGCCAAGTCTATTACACTGTGAATCAGCAGAGCTGAGGTAGTGGTGTTACATTGATTTCTGTCTTTTCAACCAGTTGAAGTTCTGGTCCATCATGACAGGAGTATCATGTATTTACTGGAGCTACAACATGAGCAGGTTGTGACAGTCAAAAGCTCTTTGCAAGGAGTTCTAGAGACTTAATATATATAAAATATCTTATGTTGGTATTATTATAATACAAATATTTAATGTATAGTGTTGAATTTATAACATGACCAAGGTTTTATCCACTGTTTGGTGACATCCTGAGCTGTATGGAGGCCTGAGCATGATGAATAGTTAAATGAGCTGCAGAGGATGACCGTAGTCAGGCAAGCCATAAATTTAAGCTCTTTATTCTCTGCTGCGTCCAACCTACAGTGATTATACATAAATGTGATAGAGGTGAATACTCCATCTGAAAAGGAGGGGATGACAACACTAAGATTTCCCTTCACAGAGCCTGTTTTTCCTGCCAGAAGTGCATTGCAACCAACACAAACATCAGCATTTTCTGCTTCGCAAGGCAACTGCTAGATGGGGAATTTTTCACCCAGTAGTGTGGAAATAAAAATTGTTTGACAGAGGCAGAATCTGAATGGCATGTATCAATAATCAAAGGCATCAGCCTACATCTGGGGTTTACAAAATGCTGTAGCACGCTCAAGTTTTTCTAAACAACCTCCTTGAAGTTTGAATTCTTAAGCTTCCAGATTTCTCAAGGCCCGAGGGCACTAAAGGAAAAAAAAGAAAAGAAAGAAAAAAAAAAAAAAAAAAAAGAAAAATGTACAAATGGAATTTTATACAATGCTCTTTCCAGAGAGGAGTAAAAAAAGAAAGAAAAAAAAAAAAAAGAGAATAAACCATTGCTCCTGTAAGGGAGAAAAAGAGCTGAACACAGGTCCTTTGTTGCATTAGACCCTTGAACTCATCTACACGGTGCTATCATTTCCGGTGGCTTTGACCTGGGGTGGCTAAACACCAGGAAGAAACAATCCACAACTTCATCAGTCAGCTTTATTTTGAGGGAGGCTTCCAAGATCTAGAAATCCCGCCTGAACTGTAACAGTTTTATTTTTGTGAAGCAACAAAGCAGTCTGGAGGAAGGACTCCCTGTGGAGTTAGTCAATGGAGCAGCTCCTTCCGCACTAGCACAGCCTGCGCATTTGGCACTGGGCAGAAGACCCAACCCAAGGAGCTGGCAGCCTGTCTGAATTCAGAAACAGAGAATTTGAAAAGCTCTGTACATTGGGCACCAGAGCTTTTGCTTAGTTATCTAAATCTCAGCCCTGATGCAAATGGCCAAACTGCAGTTTGTTAGAGACCTGGGTCTGGGATTTAATTCCTGTTGAAATCTCTGGAACGTGAGATTGTATCTAATATCACCATCTAGAAGGATAGTTAACCTTGGGTGAGACCTCCTGCGTCTGTCTTCAGAGCAATACAATCAAGTAAAGGTCCTCAGTTGGTTTTGATCCCTGGAAATCTTCCAAGACACCTTTCCCTTTCCATTGACTACACAAGGGGAGCAAATATATAGTACATGGTTTCATACATATGGCACCTGCTGATGGTTTCTGGATGGAGACTTAAAGGACATGCTTATGGTGAAGAGACTTCAAAAGCAAGGTAGCAGACATCTGAGGATAAACCTACACTATTGAACCTAGATGGGATGGAGCTCACTGCAAGAGATACTCTTGACTACATGCAAACTTTGAGTAGGGAAATGTCAATGGTTTGGGCCTTGACATAAATGTCCAAGGAGTCTGTGAAGGAAAAACTTTTCCACCACAAGAAGTTACGGATAGTCAGCTGGTGCCTTGGTGAATTTTGCAGAGAAACTGGCTTGTTTCAGCACACTAAAATGTTGAACAACCATTTAAAGATTTTTTTTTTTTTTTTTTCCCCTGAGTTTCTGGCTCTGTGGAGGTCTTACAAACAGACAAAAAGAATAAGAAAAAATGAAGGGAAGAGAAAAAAGCTGCTGCCACCTCAAAGTACTCTAGGTTTAAATAGCTCCTTATGCATTGTCACGTAAGCATTTGATCCCTGACAAATAAAGGAGCAGATGCCCTTGGGGGAAAAAAACAAAACAAAACAAAACAAAAAACCCCAAAAATGTAAGGAATTTTTTTCAGGAAAACTCTTTTAGGGCTGATTTACATGCTAGAGGGAGGAAACCAGCTCAGCTGTGCAATTTCTGTGGTATTTCAAAAATGACTTGAGAAGTACCTGTTCTCTAATGACTCCCAGGACTATAAAGCAGAGTGAAAGGAATAAGGGATGAGCCTGAGAAAGTTCCTTTGGGAAATTCATTGTCCTGTGATGAGCAAGAAGCTTCAACCCGTGGAAAATGCCTCCTACAGGCTGCAGATGTGAAAAATGTTTCCTGCGTGGTAGTTCTCATGTGAAACCTAGCAATAAATGCAGTCATATTGCACCTCACATTGTAACACAAGACTGGTCTAATTGTTGCTGAATGTCATTTCCTTTTGGCCTGGGATTAAAAGTTACTTAAATCTGAGTGGAAGATCCCACTGGGGATTCCCCCCCCCATCATTCACAGGGAGATGCCAGTGATTTTTTACACCTCTCTTCCTGCTTATCATGCCCAAGGGAGAAGGAAAAAATCAGCCACAGCCCTTCAGCTGCCCTTACCTGGCCTTTGGTCCTGCCAGGCTGTTGCAGACTGTCTTGGGGTACAGCAAGCACCAGCAACCAGCTCCTCTAATTCTCCTGCAGAAACAGCAAAATAAAGGACCTAAAGTTATTGGTCCCAAACATTAAAAAAAATCAAAGGGGAATTACAAAAGTCATGAAACATGACTTTTTCTCTCAAAGAGAAAAATAGCTTGAAAAATACTCAGTGGGATCATTTTATTTTCCACCTATAATTTGTCAAAAGCTTTGAGGGCCAGAAGCTGATGTTTTAAAATGATAGATGAGCTGTCCATGCAGTCATGTAATGTCAGGAGGCAGGACTATTAACAAATAATGCCAAATCTTTCTAAATACCAAAGTATTACTGGGTTTTTTTTTTACCTACAGCCCTCAGATTTGTAGTGCTGTTGGGGAAAAACAAGCAGAAGCATCTCTAGAGAGCCTTTCTCCATAGTTCTGAATAGGGAGCTCCTGATACTTCATTCTTTTCTGCTTCGCCATGGTGGTATCTGAACAACTTCTTGTTGAGCCTAAAGCACATGAGTAAGATCTGTCAAAACTGATTACAGCTTTACTGCTGCTGAGGCACTGTAATGTCAATTCTTCTTACATTTAGCTTCTCAATAGCTCCACTCTGAATTCAGATGTTTGCTGTAATTTAATAAAATACTCTAACAAATATGTTTGTGTCAAACAGAAGTGTCCTCAGTGGTAAGTAATAAAACACTTAATCCAGCTGCAGAAGCATGAAGTGCAATATTTCCTGTAATCATTTCCTTTTCTGTGTAGCAAGATGACCTTAAAATCTCACAGAACGCATCGAACTCCAGTGTTGGAACAGTTCTGATTTACTCTTCATCACCTAATGACTATTTTTAATCTTCTCTGGTCTCCAGTCTGAAGGAAGAAGATATAAAAGAATAAGTATCACGTTTGTTGCAGCACTGAATGATCACAGCAACACATTGCTCAGTTTGTTTTAAGCAATTTAACACTTTCCTTTTTCTTGCTCTGATTTTTTTAAATGCTGGAAAATCTGGGAAGGCAATTAAAAAAATTATTGTCATTTGAAGAGAATATAGTTTGTTTTGATTTTTAATTCAGTTAGGAAACAAATATAACCTTACGGAATAGAGCAAGAATCTCTTTCCTCCAACTGCTTTTTTTCCTGCTTCTTTTTCTTTTATCCCAAATTATTGCAGAGTATCTGTTAACTCCTGGAACTCCAGATCCTGGAGGAGGACCTACAGCTTGTTGGCAAGACTGGAGGGATTTTGGGTTGCTTCTCCCTGGACTTTGGATTGGTAGCAAGTAGGAGAGCTTTCCTCTCCTGATGTTTCCTCCCTGGGGCTTTTGGGCATGAGAAAATTTTCAGTTAGGAGCTGCAAATAGTAGGTACACCAGGGTGCAGCGAAGTTCACTATAGAAAGGTGTGAACATCCAAACACCACTGCTCCAGCTTGGTATCATTAATGACTGCTACCAAGAGAGGGGGCTGTACCACATACTCTCATGGTTTATTTCTTTGCCTGGTGCATAGAAACTTCATTTCTTTCTGTATTGTGGCAGATCCTCTCCCAGGTCCTTGCTCACTTACTCTACTGTTTAAAATACATATATTTAAAAAGCAAAAAATGAGCATAAAAAGAGAAAAAACCCAGAGGGACATATTGACTAGCTGAACTTCAAAGCCCTTCTCTCCCCTCTGCCTCCTGTGTCGTCAGTTATAAAATGACAGTGTTTCATTTAACTTACAGCACTAGCACAGCATGACCTTCCCGGGTTTATTCTGGATGGAAGGAAGAAACTCCATCCCAAGGGAGCACAACAGGCACCGTGGCTGCTGGAGAGGAAGCTGAGGAGTTGAGTCTTGGTCATGGGTTTGAAGTGCACGCTCCTGTCGCAGGCAATGCCCAGCACTTGGCTTTTCTCAGTCACTCTGTTTGCCCCTTCCAAGCACACAGGTTCACCATCCACCACAGACAGGACTCACCAGGAGGCAGCAGAGACTTGGGAGGTCCACACTGAGTGGCAGGATCTGCAGCAAGGAAGCTATCAGTTGTTTCTCAGTGGGCCCTTTCTCTTGCCACTGAGATGTCAGAGCTGTCAAGATGTAGTGAAGCTGATCAGAGGACTTCAGGCAAGCTGGAAAGAAGATAAAAACAGACGTATAGTGGGAAATCAGCCTCTACTGGTTTTATGGCTATTGCACATTGAATCTTATTCATCAAGAGTAGGTAAAGGGTGAGGGAGAATGCGGAGTCCTTAGTTTCTACTAAAGCTGCATGTTCTGTATTTTTGATAGTCTACATCTCACTGAATTTGATTCCTAAGGGTCAGAATTTGGTTAGGGTCAGCACTTGGATAAGTGAGATCAAGGGAGCGCCTTCGGACTGGTGAGAAATGAAGGGCATGTGACCTGGGCATCTGCGGGCATCGTGACCTGGGCATCTAGAAAGGCATCATGGTCTGGGAAAGCAGGAATCTAACTCTGAAATTGAAGTTTGCAGTTTCTGGAGTAGGAGTAATGCCTCTTCTGGATAACGGAACAAGTTGCCAAAGCAGAATTTGATGTACCTGAAAACTGGGACAGAAAATCCTGAGGCTGCTATGCCCAAACAAACATAAGCTGCACCACCACCACCACCCCCCCGCCCCGGCTTATTGCCAGATCTATACAGCATGGATTAAGCATCTAATTCAAATTTTCCAATTATTAGGTCCTGGGTTTAGATTTGGTAAGGGGAAAAGGCACTAGGCACAGACAGTTTTTTAAGTCACATGGAGGACTAACAGCCAGCAATTAGATCATTCTCTGAAGTGTGAAGGAGCCAGGTGCTGGTCCCTTCTCTGCTTCAGTTGAAATTTGCATTGAACTCGAGGCTCTTGCCTCTCCAGGGACTTACCTACCTCTTGGGCAGTTAGAGATGTCATAAGCTATGTCTGTCTTTGCTGGCATTTATCCACTTTCTATGATAATTGAGAGGATGGAAGAAGAGAAAAATGAGAAAGCTTGGGAGAGGCAGCAGATGTAAGGCATTATAAAATTGTTATATGTATTTTGAAAAGTGTAAATGATCTAAAGGCCCAATACTTAAAACTCCAGCTAATAATATGCCCTCAATTATTCTTGAAGAAAATTCAGGGATAGATTTTCAACTGATATAGTCGCTTTTGTTGCTGTTTTTTTTTTAATTAATTATGCAGATCATCACTTTGTGCAGAATGGGTTGGCAGCATGACACCAGCTAGAGCTTTAAGACTGAGCTTATTATTCAAGCCACAGTCTTCTGACAGATGTAGAGGTTCAGGTTAAAACCTGATCCTGTGTCTCTTTCTTTGGCTTCTTGGTGCTTGGGTAGAGTGGCCGACAAAAACAACAGTTGGTTTACCTTGGAATAGGTTTAAAGATTTAAGCTTAACTGTACTGTTGTGTATCAGCTGTGGTATTCCGTTTTCTTTTCTCATTTTTACCTGCTCCCATGAGATTTGGGAAGATGTCAGTCCCCTGCAGGTAGGGCACGTTTTCTTAAAATAGTGGAATAATTCCTCAAGATTCAACAGAGTCTGGTGTAATTTAAATCACAGCATCCAAGTGGAATTAGATCTATGCAGACTCTGTGGATCTACCTCTTCGTTTCTCTGCCCTGATGAAACAGACACATCAGCACGTCTCTGTTCTCAGTCACAGACTCCTTGGAGTTCATTCTTCAGAAACGTTAATTACTCCAGTGCTCGATTCTGGGAAGCTCCTTTTTCATGTCCTCCAAATCACAATCCCTCTTCACAGTGCCCATGAACGGCTGGAAAACCAGCACATCTCTGCAAGTGTGCTCAGAGCAAAGGTCTGGGGAGGGACCCGTGTTACTCTGCTGCTGTATTGCCCTTACTGCTCCTGGTGAGGAGTAGATCGGGGGGCAAAGCACGTATGCAGACAAGGAGACAGACAGCAATGTGTCCTTCACTCTTTTTGCAGATACCAGCAATATATTACATGAAAATGAAATACATGTTTAATTGGTGTTGAGGCCTGGGAATAATTTGTCTTCTCTGAATCTGACTGCATTTTTTTATCAGACAAGCTGATGTATATATACCCCGAGGCTTCTGATGCTGACAGCTACTCAGATAAACCTATTTAGTTGTGTAAAGATGAGTATTAGATGATATAAGACAGTTTTTGGTTATTTCAGCATTTTTTCAGGTGAAAAATTGGTGAAGTATAAAGAGCATGTGTGCTGTTTCCTTTCCTGCAGACCCAGATGTGCACAGCCACCACCCTTGTGTGCCCCTTCTAGGCATGGCTCAACACTAAAATTCATGCAGAGTTATTTTATGTAACATCCAAAGCAGTCTTTTAAGTCTAATATGGGACTCCACTGTATTTGGTTGAGAGAGGAGAGATTTATCTGCAATATCTGTGGTATAGCCCAATTCTCTGGAAAATCAGTATCGTTTCATTTGCACAGTTGTGGAGGGTTTGGACCCTGCTGGATCCATGACTGCAAACATCCAGGTATCAGATGCATAGTCTGGAAGGGTCCTTGAGCAGCCACTCTCTGACCGCTCCATCCTAAGTCACAAAATATCAGATGCTTTCAGCAGACTTCTGAGCACCAGATCAAAAAGTACAAGCAGAGAGCAAGAGGAAGGAAGGGTTTTCTCAGCTTTCTGCAGCTGTATTTATGACTGGAATTTTTACATCCACTGATGATTAAGTAACCCTTTTTGAAATGTGCTTTGCAGTTGGCAAAAAAAAAAAAAAGAATAAGAATTTTTTTTTCTCTTACCTTTCCAATAAAAACTGGGGGAAAAAAGTCATGTTAAGCAATGTGAAATTTGAAAAGTTAATAGCTCTTACCTCTTTTTTCTCTTATGGGGCAAAAATATCTTCAAATCCACTTCATGGAAAGAATTCTCAATGTTTCCCAGTTGTAACAGCGCGTGCAGACTGGTGACTGACCTGGTGACTGCACTGGTGACTGCTGCAGCCAACACAGTCACCACCTCCAGCCTGGCAGCTGAGGTCCCTAGCCCTGGATTCCCCTTTGAAATGTGCTGCTGTGTGCAGCAGGAGATGAAAGCAATGACCTTTTGTCCTGCTCAGCAATGGGATGAGCCATTCCAATTATTTTGCAAAATTTAAAATGTAGCCCTCACCTTCCTCACCAGCTCTTGAGCTGTTGAGTTGGACATTTTCCCACTAGGAGACACATTCATGGTAAGAAGTCAATGATTTTGAAAAGGCTTGAAAAATATAAATAATGGAAAGAAATATTTTTTCTACCTGGCTTTTCTTTATGAGCCACTGGGTGGATGTTTCGTACAGCCTGGCAGAATGATGTCAGGCTTGCCCCAGTGCTGGCAGGTAGGCTTGCCTGCTGCTGGGAGCCTTATGGCCCTGTGTGTCAAGAGATGGGGCCAGGGCTAGAGAAAAGGTGAAAGGTCAAGCCTAGGGGAGGTAAGAAGTTATCCTCTGCAGACACTGTTCTCCCAAAGAGATGGTAGCTATTTTAAGCCCCTCTTTGAGCACCAACACAGGAGTGGGAAGCTTTGCTGTAGCTAAGAGTAATTCCCTGTAAGTACACCAATGGGAATAAACTTCATGACTGGAAGTGGAAGTAGGAATAAACCTTTACTTGCCTTTAAATATGTCATCACATAACACTCAGGCCGTTCTGGAGACATGAAGAGAAAATAAGACCTCCACTTCCATGTGCCCAGAGGTGTTATCTCACTCTGGAAGAAACAGTCCTCCCTCTCCTGTCAAACTGTAGGATTTTCTAGTGGGTTCCTGTGATTCTGTACCAACCTACCTCTGCAAATCGCCCCGGTGCTGGTTACCCCAGGGCCACCTTTGTGATCAGCCATTCAGCCACTCACACTGCGCTCTGCAAAAGGAGACACACTGGGGCAGAAGGAAGAGAAAAAAAAACCCTAATTGACAGGAGTGGAAAAACCCAATTACAGAGATGAAAGAGGCAGACCAGGCATATGTTTCTCAGCTTTGGATCATCAGACCTGCCAGTTCTCATTATTTTCTAGCAAGGCTCACTCTCTCCCAAGAAGGAGCTGTGGCCTTTTGGAGAAACGTCATGCCTGCCAGACTCACCTGAGCCCATGTGAGCAAAGCACTTGGTGGCAGAAGCAGTAATGTAGGTGCATCGTTACTGCAAGAAAAAGAACGGATTAAAGGTAGACCCGATAAAGGAAAAGGAAACAAAGGGGGGAGGGGAGGGCGGGAAGAGAAGCACGTCCCAGGAGAATAAACTAATCAAAACCATGGCATTAAATAAAACAAAGCATCTCCCATGAATAATTGAGGAAGCACACCAGTGCGCTGTGTGTGCCGTGGGTATCTCATTTGTCTGAAGAATGGAAGGAGCAAAAGGGAGAGAAGCAGGTATGAAAGGCATCATTTCCCTGTGCCTCTAATGAGTGCTGCTGCTTTCTCTTTTTTTTCCTCAACACCTCCTCCCCCATTACAGTCCCTTTTTCCCTCTCCTATTTGTCATCTGTGAACAACTTACTCTTGAGAGGACACTGTTGTGGTGTCAGGTGTGAAGGACGCAGTAGACCTGCTTTGTCCTTGGGTGCTATTCAGGAGTCATCCCTTGGTCAGGAGATTTCTCAAGAAGGAGAGGAGGTCTCAGTTTGCTGCAGCTTTGTGATCTCGGACAGTGGTGCAAGCATCTGATATGCACAAAGACTGAATTTTATTTAGGTGGAGAGGCACAGGGATGGGTATGTAAATGGCTAGCTCCTGCATGTCTATAAAACATAGATTTGAAATGTGAATGGGGAGAAATCAGGGATTTTAAATGAGGAGTGGGCAGGGTCAGCACTATACCCAAACTGATCCCTGTCAGGTGCACTGATATCATGCTTGCTTGTGCGATTGACTTTCATTTTCATGCAGAGCAATGTGTGAGGCTGGGTTGGTAGCTCATTGTACCCTGCCTTGCTTGCTGCAGCCATGGGTGATTGCAAAGACAGCAAATGGGTTTTTATCCTGTGGCTAAAGGGGCCAAATACAGCCCTTCAGCGCTGTATCCCATGTCTCCCTAGGACAGCTCCCCACATGAAGGTTTTCATGATGGATGGTGGCACACATGTCCCTCATTCCTGGGATGCCCTCTTAGGAAACGGCTCCCCACAGCTCTATTTAGTCTGTCTTCTTTGATACATCTGTGTTTTATTAGTCATAGGAACTGCCAGAGTTTACATGAAAGAAAGGTTAATCTTGTTAGAGTCTGGCTTTTCAGTGCTGTCCTTTGCTTTGGCACATCCCCAGGTATCAGCACCAGGCAGGGGCATACAGAGGCAGCAGTGGTGTGCGAACACCATCCCTCTGGAGAAAACCACATCTGCCAGAGAGGCAACCACAGGACCTCCTCCCTGGGAGGAAAGCAGAGGACTGACTAGACAGGATTCACCCAGGTCACCAAATATTTCCCCACAGCAACAGTCTCATCTTTCCTCTGTATACTACTATGGTTTTGGGAAAACAGCCTTTTCATTCCTGGGAATAAATGCCACACAGAGCAATCCTTTGATTTGGCCAAAGCCAGCTGCTCCCAGGGGACATGTCTAAAGCAGACTTCTCCTTCAATACAGCAATAAACATTCTGCACTTCTGAAAAAAGTCTGACTTGGAATGGCCTGATGATCTCTTGTTGCTTTCTGAGCATTCCCGGGATGCTGTATGATCAATTGTGACAATCTCTTGTCCCTGCCATGCACACCTCTGGATTTTGGTGGTGTCACTCCTGCAGTCAGGTGCATTGCTGTCTGCTACCCTTATAGCCGTGCTATCAGCCCAGCTCAGCAATCCCCTGGGATGCAAATCGTGGCAGGCTGGGAGAGGGGCAGGGAAGCACCTCTGTGCATCAGCCCTGTCCTTACACTTACTCCTTTTGAAAAGGAAGATTATTTCTGCTTCATAGTCTTACCTGGAAAACATCTTGTGAAGGATCTTAGGCTGTGAAACAAAAATGATTTTTCCTCATACAGTGACAAGGAATAAGCTGCAAAGGTACTTTAACTGAGCTTAGTGTGTTTTAGAGAGAGTTGCAGTAGACATGACCCTAAACTCATTGAAATCAGTGCAGAGACTCCCTGTCCTCCTCTTTCTGAAGAGTTTTGGCCAGACTCATGTCCTGGTTTGAGTGAGAACAAAACTAATTCTGTTCAGTGCTTTTACTTTTCAGCTCAGTTCTTCTAACTGACTGCGCTGTCTGAAGTTAGCAGTGTTTTCACAGGCAGTGGCTGCTCCTAGAAGTGGTAACACCCCATGTTCAGAGTTAGTGCCAAGGGTTGGTGTGCAGACCAAGGCTACTGTGGATCTTGTGTACCATGCTGAGGGGGGTGTGTGTGTGTGCAGAAAATAAAGGCTGCACCTGCAAGGAGGAGCAGCCAGGACAGGTGACCCCAAACTGACCAACAAGGGATTACATCCCATAGACGTCATATTTGGTATAAAGCTGAGAGATAAGAAGGGTCAAATTCTGTCTTCTTCCTCTTTTCTTCAATGGCTGTCATCCCAAGAAGATTCTGGCTGTTCTGCCTTCCAGTACCAGAATCC
>JAAGNO010000770.1:71166-83688 GCA_033439905.1 Ceryle rudis | reverse complement strand
TTTCCTTTTCTAATCACTAAGTCTCTCTCTCCCTTATTCCCTTTCTCTTCCCCTTTGGGGAGGGAGGGGGGTTAACAAAGAGCAGCTGTCATAGGTCTAAGGGGCTGCCCTGACCCTAAACCTTGACATCTCAGTACTCCCAAACTGTCCTTCCACTGATGTAGATCAGTAGTACCTCACAGGAAACCGCTGGGCATGCACCAGTCTGGAGGAGCAGCTGGAGAGTCAGCATCACCTGCTATCTCAGTCACTCAGCTGATCTGCCCTATGTCAGGGCTCTAGGGGAATTTATCCCTGCCTCACTTCATGTCCTGTCTGCTTGAGTCTATCTAGAGAACCTAAACATGAAGGGGAACTCAGCACTATCTATAAACATCCTCATTTCAAAGGTTGAAAAATATCCAAAAAAACCCATCTCCATTCAGGTTCCTGTTTGGGTTCCCAAAGTCTGAAAGATGCTCTGTTGCCCCAGGCCTCCTGCCTGGTCAACATAGAGGAATAGGAAACTCCTGTCATCTACCACCCAGGCAGATTCATCCTGCCATGTGGGCAAGCCCATCTCTCCCTCCACAGCACAGGAAGCCCAGGGCCACCCAAGATGCCTACAGCTGGCTGCAGAAACACAGACAGTGGGGCAGAACAAAGCTGAGAACAGAGCTGGGGCTTTGTACTCCTCCTTTTGCTGTTGACCAGGCTATGCTGCTGCTCGGGGAGGAATGACAGGACAGTACCCTGTTTCCTCTCCAGCTTCCTTTCTATAGCAAGGTGGTGAGCATCATCTTTCCTAAACAACAAAGGAGTGGCCACACACAGGGACCACCTTTCAGACAGGGAGAACTGTGTAGATACAGGAATGCTGTGGACCCACACTGCTCTGGGCAAGTTGAGCAATGGCATGTTGAATAAGGGCAGGAGTTTTGGGAATGTTTCTACAAGCAGCTTAGAAATCCTGTAAACTTCCAGACACACAGATGGGGATCTGATAGCTCTTTTTAGGTGCTGGAAATGCATCTATTCCTATTTCTTCTTACATAACTAGAAGCAAAACTGGAGCTGTACATTGCTCCCAAAGGACAGAGCAGCATTTTCAAAACAGTAAAGTGTACCAAAGTAGCAGGCCAGCAAGGATCAAAGCCTTACACAGGTAAAATGTAGACTCTTCTTCAAACAAACACGTAGTCTAGAGCAGCATCCACATTAGTCATTTAGTGCAGAGCTTTGATGAGATTTTGAAGTGAATTGCCCAACAGTAGTCCCTACACAGGATTTGGTTTGGTTTTTAGACTGGGTTTGGTGTGAATGGATTGAATTGGTTCTGGAGGACCTACAAGCTCCGCTACCACTGCTAATTCTCTCCATCTTCTCAGGGGGATGTATGGGTCAAGTGAGACAATCAGTGCAAAGCACCAGATTAAGCTGGATCCCCCTGAACTTCCCATAGTAGAGTTGCAGGGGTTTAATAACTGGCAGTTTCCATTTCCTGATATCCCACCACACCTAATTACTTGACACTGAACATGAAGGCTTAAATATAAAGGGATAGTAATTAGGACCTGACTTCCTGAATTGCTTCTGATAGGGGGATATAGGTGTTTTCTGTTTACACCTTTCTGTACTGACCAGCAGCTGCCTAGGACCAGAGAGGATCCTGTGCTTAGCATGAGGAAGAAGAGCCCGTACTCTTGGGTGAGATCCAAATTCTTGGTTTACAGTCCTTCTGAAGGGCATGTGGATGGCATTGAACCAAAGGAGGTTTTCAGTTTAAAAGAACTCTGATGGGAAATTGCTAAACTACCTGCAGCAGTGTGTAACCTATTGCTGGAATCAATTGCACTAGCAGAGAAATTCTGTTACAAATCAGTTCTGCATTAAAAGGCCTCTGGGAAGTCCAGGGAATTATTACTTGGACTGAAATAGTTACTTACTATACCTGTGCAAGTATGTCTGTTTACTGTGAATCTGGTGAGTGTATTTGAATTCCACACCAGGAAAATCAGCTGAAACTGTAATATAAAATAATCAGTGGACACATGAATAAATATAGGGGAATAAGCCTGACTTTTGTATAGAGAAATCATGCATCACAGATGTGGCAGAGCTCTTCAAGGGTCTCAGAAATGATGTGCTTAGGTTATAGAATGACCGAGCAGTCTGAGGTGAAAAAGGTGTTTGGAGGGCCAGGGGGCTGAGCAATGCTGTACTGTCTGGGTGGAAAACAGAAGGTGTCTGAGGCCCAGCTACTTTCAGTGTCAAGTATTCCACCAAAAGACACCTGCAGGTGCCAGGCTTTTGAAAACAGACTAAAGGACATAAACCCAGCCATGTACTAATTGTGCACAGCAGCAAGGGGGTACTGTAGGGACTAAGCTGTTTTTTCACACAGTATAGATTTAAATTACGAGATTCCTTACCACAGGATGATCTTGAAAATTTACAAAGTTTCAAACAGAAATTAGATATGTTGCTGGAAGAAAAATCCGTTAAAGATTGTTAAATAAAAAGACACTGAGTCTGAGACAGGAAGCCCTTCAGCTGTGGATCTCTGGGTCTGGGGAAAGTATTCAGGGATGGGTCACAACCCTCTCAGTGTCCTATCCTTGTCCTCTTCCCTGGAAAGCTCTTGGTTGCTGTTGGAGACAGCACTGGGCTAGGGTCTCCTTTGGGCTTCATCCGTGTGTCCATTCTTAAGTTTTTATTGCACAGTGCTCAGGGAGCATCTTCAAAATGACTGAGCAGTATATTTTAAATAAGCAGTGGAAATATGAATTCTCAAAACACCAGTGAAACTGTGGCAGTAACAAGGTATCAGGGAATCCAAAGTTAAAATATATTTGAAAAGAAGCTGTCCAAATTCACGGCCATTGGTAGAGTAGGGTTAATGGTTGGACTCAGTGATTTTCAATATCTTTTCAACCTTGAAGGTTCTATGATTCTATGATTCTCTGGCAAATACATTCCTCCTGTACTATTAAACACAATGGCTCAGAAGCAGCATGAGACATGGAAACACCGCTGATGCTCATGGTTAGAAGCTATATGAAGGTGCCAAGGGCAAGGATCATACACTTTCTTATCTCCTCTCTTAATATCCAGTATTAGTTGTAGTAAAAAACTATGTTAGCTTTGATCCAAACTATTAGGGCTATCTCAATGTCTCATGTCCATTTCAGCAGACCACACTGGAGAATGTTATCTTAGTCCTCACTGCTGCATGAGTCCATAAAGACAATTGCTGTGATGGCCATCCCATGGAAACCTACTTCTATCAACTCCGAGCTTTTATCCTGCAGTCCAGCCCAAATATGCAGGTGGGGGAATAATGCGTTGACAGAGATGCAGCTGTGCTAGTGATTACTGACTCCCTGAACTCTCCCTGGTGTCAGCAGAAGCCTGAGCCTTCAGTTTAAGCTTAACTTCCATCCACTAAGTTGTAAGAAAAAGTCATTTTAACTCCATGAAAAGCAGGTAGCAAAATTGGTTTAAAACCTTTATTTGCCGACAAAAAAAAAAAAGTAGGGGGAAAGTCCATGGTGTGCCTGGAGGTCAGCTCTGTAGAAAGCAGTGGTATGGAAATGGAACTGAACAGAAACAGAAGATATTTTTGTTTTCAGATTTGCAGTACTGCAAACCTCATTACTGTAGTAAAAGAATACACTTCTCTAATCAAAAGGAGCATTATATGAGCTACCAGAACTGAGAGGAAATTAAATATGTGTTTAAGTGATATTTTTAATATTAAAAGGGCATCCTAGAAAATAGATGGGGTTCTTTTTTACGACTGACATTTTTCAAAAGAATGCTGGGATTCCTATGAAAGTAAAATACCTTCAGTCTATATGGCAAGTGTCAGAAGTGTATGTCTCAGTCCTGATATATTTTTGATTCCACAACCATGTATTCATAATATGTCAGACATGCTAAGAAGTTGCTGAAAAATGTGTTGACAGAAGAAATATGAGTTGAACTCCGGTAGAGCCCCTGCAGAATACCAATGAGTAGACTGATCCATTAGAAATATCCACAAAGACCTGGTGCATTAAAAAAATCCCTGTTGCTGCAAGTCTTATGATTAACACAGCTGTCAGATTCTTGTCTTTATCTCTCTCCCTTTCTAAAATCATAGTTTAAAACATAGATTGTCACAGTCATCTGCCCCCAAAAGGCAATCCAATCATATTACGCACTCCAGAAGTAGTTTCAGTTGGAGGACCTCAAAGCACCTCACAAATAATCCCCAGGCATTGGATGAAATCAATAGATCTGCTCTAATGCGGATGAGAATGATTTAGGATTGAAGTCCAAAGACACCCAGTGATTTCACCACAAAGCTGTTGACTGCTGGGCTCTTGTCATCTCCTACCTTCCCTGTTAACAGGGGAGCAGTAAGAAAACATTAACACCAGCAAAGCAGACAAGATGTGATGCAGTTGTCACGTACGGCTCAGCGGTGACATTCTGCAGTAGTTAAAGGTAATTCACAAAGGAAGACAGTAACTGGGATTTTTCCCCGTGGTTTGCTTCTCTCCACGAATAAAAAGAAATCTGGAAGTTCTTTTGTCTTGCTTGTCCTCAAAAAGGTGCCCTTTATACATCATCTTAATACATTAGGAAAGTGCTTCCGTTCTTTGATTTTGGAGAGTGACTCGGCGATCTCTGATGCACATTAGAAACTTTTTTCAGCCTTTATTAACAAAGTAGGGACAAATTGGCATTCTAGCAAAGGCTTTTTCTGAGCAATTTTGTCCTCAGGTGTATGAAAGACAATTAATGAAATCAGGCAGAAAAATAAGGCAGAAATCCGGAGCCTGGTATCAATGTTTGCATTCGGTATGTTGGATTTCAGTACTGGTTTGAAAAGCTAAAAGTCATCTGTCCTCATAGGCATTTCATTTGCTTGTTCTTTGATGTCAATTTTCTAGTCTTTTTAATAAAATGCAAGTTTTAATTGTCTATAATTTCTAGCTCAGAAGACACTACTTTGTTCTAAATGCTTCAATTGTGGTTTGGAAAAGGGCTCCTTGGCCTCTTCTTAATTAATTCTACTGGGAATGTGTGTGGAGTTCCCTGGTTTCAGCACTGATGAAGAACATCCAACACACCATTGTTTCTGTGCAGTGTCCAACTCAATGCAAGTCATGACAAATGCCAGGTTTTTTTAAGTACTTTTTGATTCCCAGACCAAGAATCTGAACTTCCATGCTGGCAGATCTGTGCTCTTAACAAAAACATCAAAGAGGCCCAAGAATTAAGAGGATTTGAAGAAATAATTCATAAATAAAAAGGCAAGGTGTTTTTACTATATCTCCTGGATTTTACTTCTGTGCATTAATGCACTTCTCTGAGCTTTCCTCTTTGATCTGGAGAACTATGAAAACTCTTCCTTCTTTCTTTAAGTCAGCTGAAGTTCTTTTTCAGGGCAAACTGTCTTAAACTTCACTGAAAAAGTAATGCAGATTCACAAGACTCCAACTTATTCATTCAAAGCAAACTGCTGGAACAGGAATCAGCGGTTCTTATCAGTACTTCCGGTCAATATTATCTGACATCTTATTTGTGGAGCAAGCAAATTCTTGTCCAGGTAAAGTTATGATGCCAGGACTGATACCAGCCATCATGGACTGTTGCTGGATTGATGCTCAGTGTCGAACACAAATTTAATATCCTAGCCATGATACTTCTGTCAGCATGAAGACTCCCTTGGATGAGTTGTCAATGAGGAGCTTCACGAAGAACTGTGCTTTAAGCTAAGGTCTTAATTCAGCTGAAACAGATCTTGTACACCAACAATGGGAAACTGTGCCATCTGTACAAGGTATGACAGGATGAATAAAAGGAAGAAATGAAGGATTAAGGCAGATTACAACAGAAAATGGGAAATGTTCTCATGTGGTGTATGTTTGACTGTTTCTGTCTCACCTGTAATTGGGTCATAAACTCTTCAGTGTGGAGACTGTATGCGTTGGCCACAGAACAAATAGGTCCCATTTTTTTACAATGAAGCCTGAAACTGCTGCAGCCTCTGGAGATGTTGCAATATAGGTGATAATATTAAAAGGAAGATCAACGTGAGGGAATCTGAGCAGTAATGGAGTTAAGAAAAAACCGTGCAGAGTTTCAAAGGTGAAGTCTGAAAGCTGAGGAAGAAATTCATCATTATTACTGTTGTTATTATTCATTTATATTGGGCCATAAGTGCATGTGTCAAAGATGTGAAGCGGAAGTCAGAAGAATCAATATTTTCTTATTGCATTTATGTATTTTTATCAAAGCTTCATAAATTGCTGCCATTTTTGGAATCAGATTTTGAACTTCATGCCAAATCCAGCTGTTGTGCATTTATAATAGAAAGCTTCGCTGCCATTTATTGTTAGGCATAAAATTGAGAAACTAACCATAAAAGGACGCTCAGCACTGTAACTCTGACAAATCCATCTCAATGAAGGCTGTTATCTAGGGATATATAAATATTGAATGGGGAGATGCTTGTTTCCTTTCAGCACATTCTCCTGGATAATCCATTTGGCATCACAATATCAAAAGCTTTATTTTATATATTAAATAGATTTGTTTCTTTGGTCCCTACTCACTCTGCCTGTGGTTTGCCTTCCCATTAAACTAGCTGTGCTTCAATTGCAGGCACCATGGGTAGGAGAGTTATTAAAATACGCCAGACTCTGAGCAGATCTCTCCCAGCCTGCCACTTACTTGTACGAGCTGCCACTGTTTAAAACTGCTTTTCTAATTAGTGCTGGGCTCCTCATACGAGGGGACAGGACTGTTATCCACTGGGGCACTCAGAGGATGTCCAGCAATTACAATGGGTGGGATCCGTGTAAGGAGAGAGAGCATCAGGAGATGTAGGAAAATCATTAACTCACACACCTGAAACACCAGCAGATGATACACATCTGAGCAGCCATCGGCATTTGAAGCCCATGGAAAAGCATGGATTTTGTTAAATTTCTCAGGGGATACAGCTATTATGTGAAGATGGGATGGGGGGACTACTCTGCTATAAATAGCAGACTCCTTGGATATGTCAAGGGATAATTAACTGATTTATCATGTAGATAGGCACAGGAGAAAGCTGCACAGAGACTCCTGTTATTCACACCTAGTGATCTTGTGTGAGGCTCTGGCTTCAGCGGTCTTCTTTCCTCTACCTAAGTTGGTTGCCAAATATCGAGCTGATAAAGGATTAGGGAGCAAAAATTAAAACTTTTGAATGAGATTATATGACACTATTGCCAATCAGAACTCTCTCTTCGGCTGGTGAGCCAAGGGGTCCCCGCAGTCCTGTGTTCCTACAAGTAGTGCCAAATATCTATTTGATAACTTCTGGTGATAATGTTTTACTGCTGAGTTCTCAAATCCTTTTGCAGCATCACAGTCTGCTTTGCCGAGAGGAAAGTTTCACTCTAAAGGTCAGCAATATTGCCATTATTTATGTGTATAAAACTAATCCAGGAATGTGCTTTCCCTACCCACTGCCAAATACATGAATTCAGGGTAGCATTATGGTGTTTGGTCCTTGCACAAACACAGTACTAAGAAGGAATCCACAGCAGAAGCGTACATGTCAGAGAGATGGAAAATAAGGGGTTTAATGATTTAAGGCAGAAATGGCCTCTTCATCGTTCATAATTCTTGCAAAAGCTGACTTCACAGGGCTTCTGTGTCATTCAGCAGATGTCTCAGTACACCCTAGAAGGTGGGCAAAAGGAAAAGACAAGGCATACAGAAGAGTGACCTGCGAGTCTGAAGTCTATTCTGTCTCTTCAGTTGACAATTTCTGTGAACAAGATACTCCATTCCCCGCCTCTGTCTCTCTCCTTCCCCTCCTGCAATTTGTGTAGCCTAGTTTGCAAACTCCTTGGGCTGAGCTTTTGGAGACAACTTGGTTTCCTTCCGCAGGGAAGTGCAGCATCCAGAAAGCATCATCCCCTGACTGTGTGGTACCTTTGGAAACTATTATAAATTGGGAATATTAGCAATGGGCTGCATATGCTGTAAGTTTTAGGGAGACACTATTTTGCAAATGTTTAAACAGATGTACCAGGAATATTTTTATATTTTCACTGGCTGACCATCTGTAAAGCCAGGTGTTCAAATTACATGACTTAAGAAGATTAAAATAGAGACATATATAGCTAATGCGTTTGGAGGCTGATGAACTCACTTAAACTACCTCTCAAGCACACAGCTGTATGGCAGTTCTGAAGTGTGATGTCTTGAATGGGTCTAGAAACCTTGTATTTGTATACAAAGGTAGGCATGTACTAGTAAACTGGAGGCAGCCAAACAGAGAGGCACTAAGGTGATATAGAGAGGCCACACGCTACAGAGAGGCAAAGGGAATTGGGCTTAGTTGATCTGGAAGATATCAGCAAGGGTGTAACAGCAGCTTTCTGATACCTGGAGGGGCTTATATGGAAAGTGAAGCCAGACTTCTCAGCAATGCAGTGGTCAAACACTGGATGGAAGAAAGTTCTCAGAGATTTTCAGAACTCAACTGGCTGCAGCCCCAAGTGACATGATCTAATTAGGAAGTTATTCTACCTCAGTACAGGAGATCTAGTAACCTCCCAAGGTCCCTTTGATCTAAATTGTCCTGTAGGTCTGTGTTTTTGTGATATGAAGCTCCTCTTTCTCTTTCTGAAGGGATACGTATGATACTTATTTCTTGCTCACAGGTGTTTCTGGCTGCCAGAATAACTGAGTACCTTAAAATGTTTATCATGCCTCACAGCTCCTGATAGGATGTGGCAGTGTTATCTTTTCATTACAAAAATGAGGCACAGATGTCAACCTCTTTTCAAAAGGTGAATTCATTTCAACCACGTTTTGGTTTTCGTTAGTTGTCTGATTGAATTGCAGCTTCAGCAGTGACTCCAGCTAAGCCTTCCCTACACAAAATAACCCCTTCAACCAGGACTGAGAGGAGAAGGTCTTTTAGGACTGAGGGAGGTACCTGAGCTATCTTTTCATCCCTTCTGTGCTGGACAAAAATGTCAGAGTAGGGAATAATGGACTAACTAATGGACTTGTCTCATTAACAGCTACCAATAACCAGAAGATGGCTGGGGCTACTGCTTCTGTCCTGTGGCCTTGGGGAATGAATTCTACCTTACATTATTAATGTATTTATGAAAGGATCTTCCAAGTTTATACAAAATTCTGCACACTTTCTGACTATTCTCAGTAAAATTCTTATGATATTAAAACATTAGTATTGGTACCTGTTAGTGGGGGATTATCCATTATCCAGAGCTTCTGTGTGCTGAACCCAGTGTACTCACTTTATGAATGGGGTGTTAGTGGAGAGGCTTTTGGTTGAGAGAAGCATCAAGAGATGATTACTTCCAACATATTTTTTGAGAACTGGCTTTTTGGCTTTTTAAAATGTGGCAGAGTGAAATCACTGCAGCCCTAGATCTACCATAGTGTAATTAACTCTAGCTTTGCTGTGTCTATCTCTCTTAATTCTGGAAAACAGCTTTTTCCCTTATGTTACTGTCAGGGAAATTATAGTTGTGTGAGAATGAAAAAAAAGTTAGCCATCTTCTGTGTTGTGGTAAAACAGTTTAGCCCATGTCATGTGAAACTATGAAAGCTGACATAGGGATGAAAGAATTGAGTACCTTCAGAGCAAAACAGCTGAACTCTTTGAACTTCCATGAAGGTTTTGCAATGGGCAAGCGAATGGCCAACAGCAAAAACCCAGTGGAGAGGTGGTGTTTCTATTCAGTTGATGTTACTCTGAAGAATTGTCCCTTTTTTGTGCAAACTTGGAAAATTTAGCTTCTGTTGTCCAGCAAAACAGATGAGGTTGGAGTAAATCCATCACCTGGGGCTATTTTCCCTTTCTGCTGTGCTCTTGCCACTCTCCTCTAATCCACGTGGTGGGCTGAGATGGCAATTCAGACAGCTGTAGAGGAAGAAGGGAAAGGAGAGCCAGCTGGTCAAAAATACATCAACCCTTCTGATCAGCTATCTGTAAGGTTTTGCTAGATAAGGCAGTTTGGCTTTTGCTGGAGTAACTTAATGGGAGATTCCTAGCTGCCTATGCCTTTTGTTGTCTAGCAAGATAAGTCTATGCCATGGGCATTTAGGCAATGTCTCAGGGTGTGGAAAAAGGGTCACTTTGGCCTTTGAGACTTACAAGTTCCCTGGTGGTCCAAAGAGCTTGGAGGGGTGAGATTTGCATTATTCTCAGGCAAAATCCAGCTTTCAATTAACAGTTGTGCTATAGAATTGGAGGAGACATACAGGATAAATGCCTGGGGTAGGAATTTGGCCAAGTGACTTAATGACCTCATTTAAACTAGCCTGTTCATTTTCCTGAACAGTGGAACTGTTTGGCAGTGAGTTCTTTTGGTCGCAGAGCAAAGCTTGCTGTCAGCAGAGAGCCCTTTAGCTGGGGTAGCTATTTGTACATCACAACTAATTGAGTACACCATGTGGTGATGCTCGGACAATACCCTCAGAAACAGCCTCCCTGCATCCTCTTCCAGCTGAAGGACACTTTACTGACACATCAAAAGGACAAGCACAGAGTTAGTCTGTGCACAGCCTCACCCGTAACTCCTAAGTGTACCTAATATATAAAAAAAAAATAAAATCAAATCCCAAACCAGATTTTGAAGCCAGCTCCAAAAGCAGACTCCTGGAGATGCACCTTTTTTTTTTTTTACACCAATGTCTGCATCTTTGGTGTAAAACTCAGCTCCCAGTCTGCTGATAATTCCAAAATTGAGAGGGTGCAACACAGCCTGAATTGACATCTGCATGGCGATCTATAGATGCTCTCAAAAAAAAGAAGTGCAGTTCCGCTCTGCGGATATAGGGCATGACTCATTTGCTAATTAGAAAGGACACTGAGAGTGTGTGGAATTTTATTGTACTGCATTCTTCCATTTGTGGGTCAGGCATGACCAGCAGACCATGAGCCTTAACAGCTTGGGAACATGTTACAATTAATAATGAAATACAGCTGCATTCAGTTGTAATTTGTAATCTGTTATTATCTGGTAGGGGCAGAGGTTTTGTAAATACATGATAGGAATTTTATACAAAAGGCATTTTCAGCCATGTGAACTTTAAACTGCTTGCACTATTTCACTTGTGAATGGTGTTCAGGGCTGAACTTTTCTTGGGGGGGGGGAAGCATCATCCTGTAGATGTGAATCCTGTTCTTAATAATAAGAGTTTTGCTGCTGTTTCTCCATCTTCTCTAGCAGATGTCTCCTGTGAAATGAGCATAAAACACCCTATGAGAGTGGCAATGTTTCCAGGGGAGTGTTCCAGCTGAAAGGCAAGAGAAAACCAGGGGCACCAGGCTCTGTTTGTGCCAAGGACAATGTTTAAACACAGTTCAGTTTTAAAATTCCATGATTGAAAGCTAATATCTGAATACCAAAATCCCTTCCCTTTCTCTTTCCTTTTCCCTTGTCCATGTCCCTTCCCCTTCCTCTTCCCCTTCCCTTTCCTCATTTCTTTCCTGTATTTTTTTAACTGAGTTGCAGTAATATCAGTAGGAGTTGTACATAAATAAAGAGAAAATAAACTATGCAATTAATAATTCCTGGCTAAACTCTTTCTCTAACCAGGGCAAACAAGCTTAACACTGAGCTCAGGAGTTAATAAATGACAAAATGAGGATAACTTTGTTAATTCTAACTCTGCCCCTTTTCACATAGGCACTCTCACTATCTTTAAAAATGTGCTCCCAGCTTGCAGTGTACTGGTTTTGCATTTATTCACCTTTGTAATTCAGTTTATGAAATTCAGTGTATTTATACTTCAACTAAAAATAAAATCAACAACCCCCCCTGTGCTGAAAATTGGGATATTTCTATATAACTTTTGTGGAGTTTCTCTGTATGATATTTGAAAATCTCACAGATACTAATTCTTCTATCCTAAAACAATCCTCTGAGTTTGAGAAATACCATGCTTAATATACTAGCAGGGGATTGAGGCACAGAGGAATAAAAAAGACTTGCTGGAAGTCGCATGATAGATGTGTTGGACAGATAAGAATTAAACATGCTTTGCCTTCCCCTGGCTTCAGTCGTTAGACATTGTACAACAGAGCTCCGACCACTCATCACACAACTTGATCCCGTTGGCCTAAGAAAAAACCTGCACAGGTGAGGAATCCTAAAAAAGAGCCAAACAGATTTTTCTTTTGCATGCCTCTAGAGGTCTTGGTTTCTCTTCATCAGCTGTATATGGACATTGAATTAAGAAGAACAGCTTCAATAGCACTGAAGATGCAAAGTTGGTGCCTGCATTAAATAACATGGATTCTACCCATTGCTGACAAGACATAGGCTGAAAACTCCTGTTCTATTTCTACCCCATGCTCCATGTTTGACTTTGAGGAAAGTGGCTCAGAATCATCTTGTTTGATTAATGACATTTCCTTAATGCCCTTGAGGTTTGCTGCCTCTTGAGACAGTTCCAGGAGGAAATTAATCTTCCCTTAGGTTTGGATTGCTCTCTGGATGTCTCTGCCCA